>BSBK01002657.1:450000-507500 GCA_027943335.1 Chamaecyparis obtusa | reverse complement strand
ATAGCATCTTCTATTTCCTTCTGTTCTATTTCCAATCTGGTTTCATATTTAAAAGATTTTATGTTACTTACTCCAGATCCTGATCCTTCTCTAAAATGTTTGATCCTCTCTTGAAAGTTTAGAGGAGGCCTTTTGAATACTATGTCTTTGTCTGCCTTGTCTGCCTTGTCTGCCTTACCTCTTGCACTTCTCCTTGTAAATACAGTAGTGGGAGGCTTAGGTGCCTTAGTGATGAATACCTTTCCTTTCTTCTTTGCAGGTTTTGGTTCCTCTGTTTTCTCATCCTTTTCCTCTTCTTCTTCATCTTTTTCTCCTTTGTCCTCGGTTAGCATTTGCATTTTGGCTATCCTCTTCTTTCCTTTGTTTACCACCTGTGGAAGCTTTATGCTTAATTCAATTCTCACCTTACCTTCATCATATGTTCCAAAATATGGAGCTTTGGGATTGACAGGTTGATTAAGAAGAGCTTCAATGATATTCTTGGTTTCATCAATATTTACCTCATAAGGAAGAGGTTTTACATATACAGTCCTCGGTTTAGCTGCTTGAATATATACATTGTCACAGTCCACCATGAAACAAATGTCATCCTTATAATCTTCCACCAACTTCTGTGGAATCTGAAATCTGTCCTTCATTTTCTCTTTGAAAGACTCAAAATAATTATCCATGATGCTTTCAAAATTTTCACCCATTTCTGAAATGTATTCATTTATCTCATAAAGGACTGGCACATCTTTTCTCCATACAACTTTTCCTTTGGAAGGGAAGAATTTCTGAGCATAGAAGAATAAACAGACTAGTAGAGATCCAAACTTACATGGATTGTTTTTGGAAGTTTGAATGCTTTCCATGTTTTTGTTAAACTGTTTTAACAATAAGTCTGCTAGGTCAAATGACAAGTTATTCTTGACCACTTTGTATGCTAGGTCAATGGCTTCACAGGAGACACTATTCTGTCAACTTGAACTGTAAATCTTATGGGCAATTATGTGTGTACCAAACTTCAGTTCAGCATCGGTAATGCTGCTAACTTTCATGCCTCTACCGTCCCACTCGGCTAGGGTTTTCTTCTCTAGTTCCGTTCAACCTAGGGTTTTGGTAGTTTTTTCTTTGTTCAACATGGGAAGACCGGTGATTTGATGAATCATCTTCTTTGTGATCTCTATGGGTTGCTCAAGCCAAATCTTGCCATCATGTACATGACTGAGAATGTATCTAACCCATTTCTCCCAAAAGTTTTGAGGTAGATGTGCAATGTTAACTAATCCTTTATCTTCCAGATGTTTGTTTTCGGGTTTAAGAATACCATCCACACACAGTTCCTCACGCACAATATCTAGCTCTAGGTTTCCCATTTCTTGAATTGAACAGTTGAAATGATTGCGGATATCGTTAATAAGTAGTACCTTAGGAGGAATCTGAGATTGAGCTCCATTCGGATCTAGGGTTGCTGCAATTGCGGGCACGATTTTGAAATCTGGTACTCTCCATTCCCCTTGGACTAACATTTTTTATCCTTTCTTCACTGAAGTGCTGGATGATGCCATGGTAGCTCATAGAAAATTTCTTTCGCAAAAGTGTTTGAATCGCTGGGTTGCTCTTGAAATTTTCTGCTCTCAAAGTGCTAAAAGCTCGCGGTGAAGAATGAGTTCGATTTCTTGCCTTTTGTTTACAACTCTGTCATTAATGCTCAGTACAAATTAGGGTATGAATTCTGACAGACTGTCACCCACTAAGAATTAATTTCTCGGTAAAGACTTCGCAACTCGGTGAACTCGAGAATTCATATTACTCCGACCTCGCTCGGTAAAGACTGATACCGACCTTGCTGTGATCTTACTGCATCTTGTATGCTAATTTAGATCTTTCTTTTAATTCAGTTCTGGAACTGCTTGAGATTGGTCTATGAGAATACAGTTCCAGTGCTTTCTTGGAAATTTAGATTGAGTCGGTAGAGCCACCCATTCCATTACTTGGACTGGTTTGCTCGGTAGATTTAGGAATCCATTGTTGTCTCACCTGTTTCCTGACCTTAGTTGCTTCATTCTTCTTTCCATCTTCAACTTCACTAGCATTCATGTAGTTTCTGGCTATGTGACCGAGTTTAGTGCATTTGAAGCATCTTATGGCAGTATCCCTTTTCCTTAGATGATGTTTTATGCAATTCATGCCAATGTGTCCATATTCTTCACAGTAATGACATCTACACCAAGTGTTGTAATCCCATCCAAACATTGCTTTCATAATTTGTTCTGCTGGATTAAATGTTTTGGATCTGCACTCGGATGCCTTGTGACCTTGTTTGTTGCATTTGTGACAATTACCTCTGAATCTTGGTTTTTCCCTGCATTCATTTGCTTTGTGACCATGTTGATTGCAGTTGTAGCATTTTCCATTGAATTCTGCTTTTTCATTGCTCCAACATTTATTTGAAGTATGTCCTATTTTACCATAGTGATTACAAGTAGGGTTCTGATTCCTTTGAGTACCTTGCTTAGAAGATTCACCTTCTCCTTTATATCCAAGTCCTGCTTTTCCTTTTTGCCTATGAAGATTTCACTCATACAGCTGATTTAAGTCTTCTTGGCTTTTCAGCATTCCTTCATTGATTTGTTTTTCGGCGTTTAGGTCATCCACCAATCTTAGATTGATTTCCTTTTCAGATCTTAGTTCTTCTCTTGTGCTTTCTATTTCTGATCTCAGATTCAGAATTTCCTCATTTGTATGAGAGATTTGATCAATTAGGTTTTCTAGCTGAAGGGTTTTATTTTGGACTTCAATGTTCCTTCCATCCAATTCATCTTTCAACTTGTTTCTTTGTTCTAAGATCTCACAAAATCTTGTAGAGTGTAGCTCTTGTTCTCTTTTTAATTTTCTCACTTCTTCCTGCAGAGACCCATTCTTTTTTAGTTCTTTGACAGCATTGTTTGCTTCATCTGAGCTATTCGAGGGAAAAAGATCTTCAATCTTTTCTTCAATGTAATTCTGATCATTCATCTGATTTGCAAGTTCCTTCCTTCTTCTTAGGGATTGGGAAAGATGTTCTTTTTCTTCTTTAAGTTTAGCTATGGCCATTTCCAGATCTAACTTTTCATTTTCAATCACCTTGTTCAGTTTGAATACCTCCACTGTCCCGGATCTTTGCTCAAGCTAGTTAAGCTTTATCTTGAGAACCAATGCTGCTCTGATACCAATTGTTGAAAATATTCAGGAATTAACCGAGTTACTGAGAGGGGAGGGGTGAATCAGTAACTCCAAATTTTCTTCAATTACAGATGTATTAACATATAATTCACTTTAACCTTTTGCATATAGAAAGCATGAAACTTAAAAGCATTCACAATAATGACACATAGATTTGGTTACCCAGAAACCTTCCAAAAAGAAAGTAAAATTGGGGTGGGGATGAAACCCACAAAGCTTTAGTACTGCAGAATAAAGTTGGCCGGTTAAGGCTTACAATTGATCACTTCTGATGATCTGCCCTACTAGGAGCAATAAGGATTGCTAAATCCACCCTGTTAAAGGATTTACAAACATACAATGAAGTATGCACTCGGTAAAGAGATTGTACAAAAGACTGTTAAGTCTACCTGGTTAAAGGATTTTAGTACTGATTCACCTGTTAGGATGAAATAGTAGATCTCTTGCTTTGCAACTAGATTGCTGATTGAGATTCGCTGATGTACTGATCACCTTCTGTGATGAATTTGTCTTTGCTGTTCCTTACACTGCTGAAGCCCTTTGTAATTCGCTTATCTCTGCCTTTCTTTCTTTTTCACATTCATACTCATTACATACATCTTGACATTTTTACAACATTGTTTATATACAAGTCTAAACAATTAATTACAATTACAATTACAAAGTCGGCTTGACAAATAAACATAAGTGCTACTAAGTCGGCCCAAGTATGGTTACACGGTTCCTGTAAACTAACTCGGTGACTTTCTGATACTCGGCATCCACTGCATTACTCAGCATCGTCATGCACTCGGTAGAAGTGAAGGCATGGTTCATACTGACCACTCGGTAGGTTTTGAACTCGGTAAATACTGTTGACTCGGTAGACATAATGTTACTCGGTTTACACTGTCCTGCTCGGTTTACACTATCTAACTCAGTTTGCACTGTCTTGCTCGGTTTGCACTGTTCTGCTCAGTTTGCACTGTCCTGCTCGGTTTGCACTGTCTTGCTCAGTTTGCACTGTTCTGCTCGGTTTGCACTGTTCTGCTCGGTTTGCACTGTTCTGCTCAGTTTGCACTGTTCTACTCAGTTTGCACTGTCTTGCTCAGTTTGCACTGTCTTACTCGGTTTGCACTGTCTTGCTCAGTTTGCACTCAAAATACAAATAAGTGTTGTCACTAGTGGCAATTCTGCTTAATGCCAATAGTATGTATGTATGTATGTATGTGTATATATATGTATATATATATATATATGTATGTATATATATACATATGTATATATATGTATATATATACATATATATATATATATATACACATACATACATACATACATACATACATACATATGTATGTATATATATAGATATATATATATATATATATATATATATATATATATATATATATACATACATATATATATATATATGTATGTATATATATATATATATATATATATATATATATATGTATGTATGTATGTATGTATGTATGTACTTACATAAATACTGTTAGAAATATTCAGGAATTAACCGAGTTACTCGGCATCGTCATGCACTCGGTAGAAGTGAAGGCACGGTTCATACTAACCACTCGGTAGGTTTTGAACTCTGTAAATACTGGTGACTCGGTAGACATAATGTTACTCGGTTTACACTGTCCTGCTCGGTTTGCACTATCTTGTTCGGTTTGCACTGTCTTGCTCAGTTTACACTGTCTTGCTCGGTTTGCACTGTCCTTCTCGGTTTGCACTGTCTTGCTCGGTTTGCATTGTCTTGCTCAGTTTGCACTATCTTGCTCGGTTTGCACTGTCTTGCTCGGTTTGCACTGTTCTGCTCGGTTTGCACTGAGAATGCAAATAAGTGTTGTCACTAGTGGCAATTCTGCTTAATGCCAACAGATACATACATACATACATATATACATAGATATATACATATATACATATATATATACATAGATATATATATATATATATATATATATATATATATATGTATATGTATATATATATATATACACATATATATATATACACATAGATATATATATATATATATATATATATATATATATATATATATATACATATATATATATATACATACATATATATATATATATATATATATATATATATATATATACATATACATATATATATATATATATATATATAAACATATACATATATATATATACATATATACATATACATATATATATATATATATATATATATAGATATACATATATATATATAGATATACATAGATATATATATACATACATAGATATATATATATATATATATATATATATATATATATATATATATATATATATATGTATGCATGTATGTATGTATGTATGTATGTATGTGTATAAATTATCCATAAACATAATTCATAAATAATTTATAAATCTAATTACATAAATATAATTCATAAACATAATTCATGAATATACTTGCAAACATACCTTCTGTACCTTCCTCTTAGCTTGGTACACTTTACCCTTGGTCAGCCCGACAATGAATGCCATCGTTAACTCTATTCTATAAAATTTAATGTGTTAATATCTTCAAGGGATGTGATTGGTCCTGGAGTGCCTTCCTTTCTTTGTAGCTATTTTAACTTTCTTTCCTACACATCACTTAAATATCTCCTTGTCTCCACCGAGCGGTATGTCTTTTCCTCTTTCAGTGGTGGTGTTTAATTTCTTTTCTTAGGCGGTGTTTAATTTTAGGTATTAATGTTTATTTATATTAAATGTTGTTTTAATGTTGGTTCACTAACTATGACTGAGGAATATTGTTATTTATTAATGTTGGTTTATTAACTATAGATAGTATTAATTTATTAATATTAAATTTTATTTATTTAAATGTTGTTAATATTGAAAAATATATTGAATAATGTCGACCTATTGAAAATATAGTTGTCTAATTTAATCAATGAATATCCCATCAATTAATTCATATCTTAATCAAGGCTCATTGCACCATTTTACAAATTATAAGTGAACCATCCTAGAATTACATCACTATGTAATTCCCCATTTGGCTTGGCACCAATTTTTCATGTATGGGCTCACGCATTAATTTCCCGTACTCTGACCCTGATTTTGATCTTGCATTCCAACACCCCTCTAGAATTAGGACCCCTTGTCCAAATTTCAAGGCTATTAGGTAGGAACAAGTTAGCCTAGTCAACTTATTCTCTAATGTTTTTTTTTAAATTTAAATTAGGAGTTTTTCATAATAGTTAAGTAGGAAATCCAAATTCTTGTCGAGTCTCTTCAATTTTTGAGCTCTAAAACATTTGTGAGGGGTATATAAGCAACCTACCTCTCCATGTTTGGGTTTAAACATTGATAACCATGAGCAAGAATAAGAATACCTCAAGAGAAAGATCAAGATCTCCATCATCTCAAGCATTCAAGATATTTTTAAGGAAATCTTCTCCATGGTAGAAACTTTCTCTCCCTCATTGAATGCAAAATAGAGGACATCACCATCAATAAAGATCATAGCATAAACATCCATTCACAAGCATTCAAGCATCTAAGTCTTTCAACATTCAAGTCATTTTTCCTCTTTGTATCAAGCATTGTGGAAAACTATAATATTCATTATGTACGACATGTATTTAATTATTTAATTTTAGGTTTTTGTGTGGATTCAAGTTATTGCATGAACACTTATAATCATATTTGAAAGAAGCATTACATCATCAAGGTATAATAAACTTCATGTTTCACATCTAGCCTCTTCTTTATATCAACACAATTTCCTTTCAAGCATATTTCAGTTCAATTTCATGGTTGATTCCAAACCCAAGTTTGACTAAGGTAAACCCCTCTCTACACAACAATATTCCTCTAATATATTTGCAGAAATAGGTGGCACCAGCTTTGGGATTTGATCTGGAAAGTGTGAGATCTTGGTTATAGTCTACAACAGAAACTATAAAAAAATGTAGGGAATAATTTGACCTAGTCAACTTAGTCCTAGGAACAAGCTGACCCAATTGACATAGTCCCTCCAAATCACTATCAAATTGTATCTATAGGTTAGTTATAGTTTCTGGATTTCATTTTTGGGAACTGAATTTTTATGTTAATATATGCATACAAAAGTCTATCTTTTCCTCCATTAGGCCCTAAATATTTCATCTCCTTATCCATCATCCTCTTTTTCATTTCCCATTAAGTAAAGGATTGCTATACCCATTTAGTGTTTGAGCCTCCTCGACCTTGGTAAGTCATCTTCCTCTCTAATATGGAAAAATAAATTAAATCGTCACTCTCTCTTCCTTATATTATAGTGATCCCCATTTCTAATATTACATTTTGGTGAACCCAACTCATAACATATCAACTTCTAATTTTGACCCCTAGATCTGATTTGGGTAGTTTTCCTTTTCCCTAGATCTAATTTTGGTAGCTTTCATTTTAATTATGGAATTCACTAAGTTGGATTGGCTTGTTATCTCGCATGTTATTACATTTCTTCTTACTTCCATTATTAGTCAAATAAAGTAGATAATAGTTTCTTTCATGTCATGTTTCTTACTTTCCTTCATGGTACTCTTGCATATGGCATCATGAGAATTTCCAATATGCTTCCTCCCTTTAGATCATTGTCTAAGACCTTCATCCATATTTCATGTAGTTTTATCTTAAATCTCTCAATGAAATACATGGATTGCATTAGTTTCATAAAGGTTTTTGTTGAAATTGGTAACATTTCCCATCATTTCTTCTAATAAAAATAGAGATCATGTATACTCTTATTCTAATTTCTTCCTTTCATCAAAGTATTTTCAATAACCTAGTGTGAAAAAATTTCTTCATGATTTATCTCCTAGGACAACCTTATGTAAGAATGAGGATTTTGATATACTCTTTTCTTCTTCTCAACCAAAAGAGAATGTATTCGAATGATGATAGGATCCCTAATCTCCCTAAAGAAACCAACTTTATTGTTCCACCTTATGCTACACATTTCTACAAACCTCAAGATGAAAGTTTGTTTCCTTCCCAGCTAAAGCCTAATTACAATACAGGTTATGACATTTACTTCTAAACAAAGTTATAGTGGACAAGGTCTTGGTATTCATGAACAAGGTATAAAGGTCCCTATAGATCCTCCTACAAAAGTCACTAGGAATGGTATAGAATTTGTACCAGGAAAACCAACATTTTTACTTCTTTTGTATTAAATCCTAAATCTCTCTTTGTCTATTGCCTTACAAGTAAAAACCATGGAAGATAGTTTTTTTGTAGCTAAAAGAATTTATCAATCCATTAAAGATGATAAAATGTTAAATTCCCACATTGCAGATTTCCAAAAAATCAAGAACGAAATAAAAATAATGGATTTTACATATATCATCATAGTTATATGCATTCTATTGCTAGCTATACTCCTTTTATAAGATCTATTCAAAATTTGGTAGATAGAGGTGTGATTCCTATTGCAAGTGACATTATACTTCTTTTTAATGTTAAAAAAATCATACACTGGCATTCGTTTCACCTATTATGTTGTTCCACACCATGTAAATCTTAGTAAGCCCACATTATTGGGGGATCTTTATTTTCTATGGTATTGTATTCTCAGATTAAATCCTTCTTTGCGAACTACATAATAGGTTCCTTTCTTGTCTTCACATATGGTTGGCAAGGCCTATTTTTCTTTAATTTCATCCATTGTATCTTAGTTTATTGGTATAAACTTCTTTATTATTGTCTATAATTTATTCATTGATGAGCATCTTGTGATCTAATCACTAAGCGAATAATGTGTTATCTTTTTCCTTCCCTTTATCCATGGGGGGAAAGATTTAATCTCTTTTATCTATTCTAAGGATCTACTTTCCTTAGTGAATTGGTGTTTGTTTATTATGTTATGTCCAATATTACAGGGAATTATTTGTTTACATTATGCATTCTCTCTTATATAAGAGGTGTGTATCCTTGATCACAACCTCTTCTTTGGTTGGAATTTTATGTTGATCATAAATGAACCCCTTACTTAAGGGCTTAAAGTGTGTCATCCTTCATCAAGAATCACTTTTTCTTACCTGGCAATAGGGGGCTAAAAGGGTGAATTATCATTCTCCTTCCCCTCTTGGTCTCAAAGATGTTATTTTTATTCAAGAACTCCTTTAAGGTAGATATATTGGAATGAATATCTCTTCCTCTTAAGGATCTCTTTCCACATGTTACAAGCTATCATTTTACACAACTATCCTTACTTGGCTTGAGAAAGAGTCATGCCTCTTTTTTGTTGCTATGCATACATTGTCGCTTAAGGATATATCCTTGTTGTTGAAGGTAGGTATCATTATTTTTCTTTTCCTTAAGATGTAACTATAGTTTACATTGGCATTGTAAGGATGGGATCATGTATGATACATCCTCATCCAATAAATGATGAATTATCTTTGTGCCCCTATTCCTTCCCTTTACATCATTGTGCATTACCTTTTCATCTATGTGATTTCCCTTTGCATCCCTATGCATTTTTGCACCCCTGTATGTTTCCTTTGCACCCATGTGTGTTCCCTTTGAACCCTTGTACATTAATTTTTGCATGCTTGTCAATTACCTTTATACCTCTATGTGTTACCTATGCTCCCCTACCTGTTCCCTTTATGTCATTGTATGTTTTCTTTTTTGCCCGTATGCAATACTACAATATATAAGTTGACTATCATAAGATAATTTTCTATGCTTTCTCCTCCTCTTCCTCTCATGGATCTCCTAGTATAATAAAACTTACTAGTTCGTGACACTCATGATTCCTTTCTTTTAAATTCCATGAACTCCTAGCTTTGCTAGTAGCTTAGACCATGGATTCTTGTCTTGTCATTGGCATGCTCTTGTTAGAGTAATAAAGTGTTTTCTTATTAATTAAATCATGTTTGATTTAATTACTAAGTCACTTATTATCTTTTTCTACTTAAGCTAAAATTTATACATATAATAATTAATTACTTTATTAATTATTATTGTGCAACCTAGGTTTTACCTTTTTAGGTTTTCAGATCTCCTTTTATAAGGATTGATCTCCTTTATTTTCATAACAGATTATTGAGATTATTCACTATTGAATTGCAACTTTTGTTTTTGCACATCAAGAATGATTTCTCCTCTCTTGTGGATCAATGCATTCAAGCCTCCATAGCTTCTTTCTTCTTCTCTCTCTTTCTGTGATAGGTTTTTGCATGCAGGTGTTCTTGGGAGCTGTGGGTTTTTTATTCATCAACTCCAATATGGTATTAGAGCTTCATATATGTTTTCCCCTATCCTCTTCTTGAGAGATTTGGTTGTGTTCATCATATCTGCATTTTTTAGAGGGTTTTCAATCAGATCTGAGGGGGACCTCCTTTTCTGGTCACCTTGGGCTCAAAAGGACCTGATCATTGTGTTCAAAGAGCCCAAGAACCCCCAAATCCATATAAAATTTGTCCAATTTGGACAAAGTTGGAATCTGTGGCAAATTTTATTTTGCAACTAGCCTTGACATGGATCCCAAGGCACTTTGGGCCCAAAATGACCTCGCCATTAAGCTAGCAGCACCCAAAAACCCCTAGATCCATATAAGGCACGTCCAATTTGGACAACTTTGCATTTTGGGGCATTTTTTTATACCAGATAGCCTAGCACGCTTCCCGAGACTGAATTTGTATAGACTAACACGCAAATCAAGACAAATGTACCATTTTGCATGCAAACCAAGAGAAAAATTTTTTTGCATGTCATGCAAATCGAGAGTAAAAATTGGCATGTAAATCGAGGCAAAAATTTGTAAAGGCTGGATGAATCTCGAGGTGCGCATGCAATTCTAATTTTTTTTGGGCAGTGACAGCTATTTGGCCATCAAATTTAAGCCTTTCATTTGATGACATCATCATGCATCATCATCATTTGCACCATTTTTGGGCCCTCCAACACAACAGTTGGTATTTTGCTCATAACTTGAGCATATGGTGTCAAAATCGGGCAAACGAGATATCGTCAGAAAGCTGATTCCAAGCTTTATCCAGATCTAGAGGTTTGAATTTCTAGTTTTTCTTTTTTGATAGTTTTTTTCATTTTTAAAACTAGATGTTCATTCTTGCACTTCGGGAGCACTATCTTATGCATCCAGACTCTGTTTTGGGAAAATGATATATCATTGGAAAGCTTGTTTTGAGATCTTTCTAGTTCTGTAAGTCTTTTTTCTAGATTTTACTCTAGGTATATTGGATTCATATTTTTGCATTTTTTCAATCTAGTGGATATCTTGGAAGTTTCAGGTCCTGGGATCTCTTCCCTTTGAGGGATGACTCATCTTAGGTTGTTCTTTTGTTTCAGTAGCCTTCGTTCTTCTTTGAGCAGTGTATACTTCACTTTTGTAGCATTCTTTTATGCATACACACTGAGATAAAGTGCCATTCTATTACATGTATGAGCACATGTTTGTGCTCTATGTACTTGCACTCAATTACAAAGTTCTAGGGGGGTTGTATGTTTTCCTTTGTTTTCCATCTACTTTTTTCATGTGAGTGTTCCTCCAAATACATTAGCCTCAGGTATCTTTATTTTTGTTTCTACTCTCTCTACACCTCTGATGTTCCTGGTATCATGCAGTTCATATTGGATGATCTTTTCAGTGTATCTGTCATTACTCTCTTGTCAGCAGTATGGGGGGTTTCTACTATTGGTTCTACTACTTCCTTGGTTAGATAGTGTGAGATATCTATTAAGTATTTGATTCTATGTACTAGGTAGATGCAGTGGTTGGGTACCTATGCATTCCGGTGAGATGGATCATTTACCATATGGACACTCTTCCTTTCCTCTCTTTTTTTGGATGTACTCTTCCAGCTTTGATTGATCATCTCTTTAGACTTTTATTTTTTTTATGCCATCTATATTTTTGAGTTCAGGTGTTTGCCTTTGTTTGCCTCCTGATTCGAGTAGTGTCATTTGAGGGCACTCATACATATTACAATATTTTGTATCTTTGACTTCAGTTGTTTGCCTTTGTTTGCCTCTTGATTCGAGTAGTGTCATTTAAGGGAACTCATGCAAATTATAGTCTTCTCTGCCTGGTCATATTTTAGTGGAGGCTCTTCAGATCAATAGTTACTTCTTGACAGAGTTTGTAGCTTCTTGCTTTAGTGATGTTGTCCATGTTCATCCTTGTTCCTATTTTCTAGAACATTCCTAGTTTTGGAGGCTTCTTTAGTCCTTCAGACTAGTCTTTGTCTCTTTTTGGAGTAGAGTTTTTCCAATGTGGTTTTCTCTATTTCCCCGCTTTATAGAGACTCTTTTTTTTTACTTGGGTACCTAATCAGGCTTTTGTTGTCGGGACCCATTTGCTTTTGGTAGTTCTTTCTAGGTTTTTAGCTTCTCCCAAAGTTCATCTTAAGGGGGGGTGTTAGAGTAATAAAGTGTTTTCTTATTAATTAAATCATGTTTGATTTAATTACTAAGTCACTTATTATCTCTTTCTACTTAAGCTAAACTTTAGGCATATAATAATTAATTTCTTTATTAATTATTATTGTGCAACCTAGGTTTTACCTTTTTAGGTTTTCAGATCTCCTTTTATAAGGATTGATCTTCTTTATTTTCATAATAGATTATTGAGATTATTCATTATTGAATTGCAACTTTTGTTTTTTCACATCAAGAATGATTTCTCTTCTCTCGTGGATCAATGCGTTCAAGCCTCCATAGCTTCTTGCTTGTTCTCTCTCTTTCTGTGATAGGTGTTTTCATGCAGGTGTTCTTGGGAGTTGTGGGTTGTTTATTCATTAACTCTAGTAGTTCTCTCATCCTTTCCATTTGACCACTTATACATTTGCAATAGCTTTCCGAACATGATGCTATAAGTTGAGAAAATTTTCTCTATCAAGGTCTCTTCAACTAGCTGATTTAGAATCATATTTTTAGTGCTAACTCCTTTTTTAGTGTCTTTTTTTTGTCTTGTCTTATTTTCCATCTTTTTTTTTCTTTTCCTTTTTGTTTTGTGCCTGTAGATATAGTTCTATGAGTTGATATCCTTCATTTGGGGTCTTGTTCCCTTAAACATAGTGATTTATTATAATTTTTTAGTTATTCCCATGATCATATCTCTCTTGTGCTCTTTTCCTCTACTTTATCATGAGCATGAGGTGGACTCACACTCCTGCCAAAGTTGGGGCTAAATGTGTCATCCCAGAATTGCATCACTATATAATTCTCCATTTAGTATGGCCCTATTTTAGCATGTATTATCTTCTACATTAATATCTGCCACTCCAACCCTAATTTCTCTTTCCATTTGGATCTACCCTACACAATTAGGACCCCTATAAAAAATTCAAGGCTTTTAGGTGGAAAAAAGTTATCTTGATCGACTTATTCCCTATTGTTTGCTTCAAAATTTAAATCAAGAGTTTGTCTTAATTGTCAAGTAGGAAATCTAAATTCCCATCGACACTCTTTGAGTTTTGAGCTTCAAAATTTCTATGAGGGGTATATAAGAAACCTACCTTTCCTCATTGGGGTAATATTGATAACCACAAGCAATCTTAATAAGACCTCAAGATTAAGATCAAGATCTTCATCATCTCAAGAATTTCCAAGGAAATCTTCTCCATGGTAGAAACTTTATCTCCCTCATCAAAGACTAAGTAGAGGAAATAATTATCAAGGAATATCATAGCATAAACATCCATTCACAAGAATTCAAGGATCCAAATCTTCAAGTATTCAAGTCATTCTTTCTCTCTATATCAAGCACTATAGAAAACAACAACATTCATTATGCAAGGCATGTCTTTCATGATTTCCTTTTATATTTTTGTGTGGTCAAGCTATTGCATGAACATTTGTGATCACATTCAAAGAAGCATTACACCATCAAGGTATAAGACACTTCATGTTTCAAATCTAGCCTCTACTTTATATCAACACACTTTTCTTTCAAGGATATTTTGATTCAATTTCATGGTTGATTCCAAATTGGGGTTTGACTAAGGTAAACCCCTATCTACACAACAATTTTATTCTTTTATGTGTGTAGGAACAAATGGCACCAATTTTAGGATTAGATATGGAAATTGCAAGATCTCAATTATAGTCTACAACTAAAATCGTCTAAATGTGCAGGAAATAAGTAAACCTAGCCAATTTATTCCCAGGAAAAAGTTGATGGAGTCCCTCCAGATCAATATTAGATTGAATATGTCAATTAGTTATAGTTTTTGGATTCTTTTTTTGGTGACATAATTTGTCAGCTAGGTCTCTGTCAATCTATGCATATACAAAAAGTCCACCTTTTCCTCCATTTGGCCCTAAATATTGCATTTCCTTATCTATTATCCCCCTTTCCATTTCACAATAAATGAAGGATTACTGCATCCATTTAGCACTTGAGCCTCCTCAATCCTAGTATGTCCTCTTCCTTTTGAATGTGACAAAAGAAATCAGATCATCACTCTCACTTCCTTACATTAAGGTGATCCCCATTTCTTATGTTACAATGAGGAACTCATATGAATTTTTTTTAAAAGTCTAGCTCATTAATGAATCAATTCCTAGCATCTATTATTACATATTCTACTATAAAAAATGTTGCTAGGTATTGCATTTAATTGACTCATTTTTATACATTCAATTCTTCAGTTATTATTCCAAACCCACTTCCTTAAATTATGTTTAATTCTTTAATTTAATTTATAAATCTTTGTATTTATATAAGAGAGTTATGGTTTTAAAATATGTCTTATTGATTGCATAATTTATTATTTTAAATCTCATTGGGGTTTGGAGCCCCTTTTCTAAATAAATTATTGGCATACTTCCTTTGAGGTATTTTCTTCAAATGTGATCTTATTTTCATGGAAACCTATCTACCCTACCATATTTTCTTTCACCTCTAGGGTTTCATTTCATAATTTTTCATACATAATATTGCTTGCTTAAAATTTTCTAATTTTATTATAGATCTTACATATTTTTAATACCATTTGACCCTTAGATTTGAGAGATTTTTACATGATAATGTCTCATCCATATCCTCACATTATTTTGAGAAGAAGCTTTTATCTGAATCCTCAAATTTCCCAATTTGGTGAGAGTGGTATTTCAAATGATTTTAGTATGGGTATGTTGTTATTATTTACAATTAAGCTCTATCATGAAAATGTTGATCATGCAAGACTTTTGAAACAACAATAGTTTGTGCATAAAATTATGAATTAAGTGAAGAGTCTTTAACTTTTGTTTTAGGCCTGCCATAATGAATTTTTTATTAATCTATTTATTTTAGAAGTTATTCAAGACATTGATTCTAAGATTACCCCTACTAGTTCTTTAAATGGTCCATCATCCATGTAGTTTCCTCCTAGGCTTGTTCCTTGATTTTTTATGCCTCTTATTTCAACCCCTCATCTATGTTGGATTAATTTGTTATGCCTACTTATCATCTTGTGCTCTATGCATCCACTCATCATTTATATTTTAGTACTATTTAACCTACCTTTTATAGAATTACCACTAGTGTCATGACTTACTCCATGATCTTAATTTCTCCTCTACGATATTCACTTCCACCAATAGAGTGATATATTCTTCCAAACATTCTAGTATTATTCTTATATTCATTATTACCACACCTCACTTTATTCCTTACTTTATCCTTAATTCCTCACTACATGTTATACCTTCTTCCAAATTCCATTCCACACCTTCAATTGTACCTTATTCTAATTCATATTTCATGTCTCATTATCCTCTCTCTTATCAACTATTTTATATTTGATTTTTTATGTTTCTCATATTCTTCCTTCTACAATCCTTCTTGTTGCATTGGATTCACATTCTAAATCTAGATATAGACTAGAGCATAAATTTGTTGATATGTATATTGATCATAATAAAGATACATATGTGAAAGCATAAATACTCCACTTGAATTTGAGATTGTTACTTATCCTTCACTGATGCAGGAGCATCTCGGGTCCTTGGCAATGTTGTGTCACTAAAAACATGTTTGAGTTTGTTTGTGTTGCTTGGTTCCTGCTTTGACTGAGTCGGTTCAGTATTGCTTAGTTTCCTGTGTTCGCCAATGTTGGTTAGTTATATCTTTGGCACTCGGTAATTTCCCTAGTGCTTGGTGATGCTTGTCTAACACTCAGTTGGCTTTGCTTACCGATGACTTTTTGTTGAGTTTCTATTGAGGCTGACTTGTGCATTGATTATGGGTCATGGATTTAATGCTGGTATCCATCATTGGGAAGTGTGTGGTCTCAGATCTAACCATTCCTTCCATTGATTGTGGATCTAAAGGCCGACTCAGTTTGGTAGCCTCTTGTATATAGGTAGTTGTTTGAGTAGAGTTTTAGGAGTTAGTTTTGGGGGTAGAAGAAAGAAGATAGAAGATTAGACATTATTTGCATATCCTCGCATGTTGGAGGACTTCTGTAATTCATTGTATATCTGGCCATAATTGGGAAGGCCTTACAACCCAGTATGTATGAATCAATTTGAATGATAATATATGAATGATCCTTCTTTCTCTCTCCCACTGTGTTGTTGTTTCTTCCACATGTTGTTGAGAAAGGTAGATTAGGTAGGCTATTCCATTGTTTTGGACCCTCCTACCATCTCTCCTTGCGTCAGGTGGTATCAAAGCAAGGTTAGATCTGGATCTAGGTTTATGGATCTAGGCTTGTAGGTTCCTTATTGCGAAGCCCTAGTTGAATTGTTGTGGGGTGATAGATTGCATTCTAACCTGCAATTGTAGAGGGTTTTCAAGATGGTTCATGGGAGGCGAGAAGTAGATCCAGTATTGGCAAGCATGTTGAGACAACTTGCTGCTAGATTAGAAGTTGTTGAAATAGTCCAGAGAAGAGGCAAACATCTTGAAGATGTTATTGATGATGAAATTGAAGTGGAACAAGGTGAAGTGTAACCTGCACCTGTGATGGATCAGGGTGAGGAAAGGTTCTTGAAGGCTTTGACAAGTTGAAGTCAACACCACATTTCAATCCTCCTGAGTACAGTGGGAAATTGGATTTTGATTAATTGATGGACTGGATCACTGAAATGGAAAATTATTTTGAGTATGAAAATGTATCTGAGGAAAAGAAGGTGAAAATTGCAGGCACAAAGTTGAAAGGTCATGCATCCTTGTGGTGGGAGAATTTGCAATTGTATCAGAAAAGGAAAGGCAAAGACAAAATCAAGGTATGTAATAAAATGGTGAATAAATTGAAAGGAAATTTCTTACCTTGTGATTATTGGATTAACCTAGTTAGGCAAATGCAAAGTATAAGGTAGAAAGATAGCTCGGTAAAGGAGCATACTAAGGAATTATATAGACTATATATCAAATCTGGACATGATGAGGATTATGTGGAAAAGATTGCTAGATACCTGAATGGTTTGAGGGTTTCCATCCAAGAAGAAATTAGTTTGGTTAAGTTGGAGAACATTAAAGAGGCTTATCAATTTACATTAAAAGCTGAGGAGAAATTGAACAAGAGACATGAGCAGAGACAAAGAGTTCAAGGTGGTAGATTCCCTAGAGGAAGGGGTAGATCTAATGGTGAAAATAATAGATCTGAAACTGAAAAGATAAATCTGGATAAAGGCAAGACTAAGTGGAAAGGTGAAAGTTCATCTAGAGGCAAAGGTAGTAACTACCGAGGTGGTTATAGTAGAGGTAATTTCTGAGGAACTTGTTACAATTGTGGAGAGGAAGGACATAGATCTTTTGAATGTACACATGCTAGTAAGAAGGTTGGTAGTAGTAGAAATGCTTTGGTGCAAAAAGAGTCACCGAATGAACCTGAGAAGGAAAATAACTTGATGGTAAGAAGAGCACTGTGGAATGAAGGTAAAAAGGAAGATCCAGTAAGGAAGAGTTTGATCAAGACTAGATGTAGAGTTTTTGAAAAATTTTGGAAGGTAATCATTGACAGTGGTAGCTCAGATAATCTGGCATCTAAGGAAATGGTCACAACGTTGCAGTTGAAAAGGTTGTAGTATCTGAAGCCCTATCAGATTTCATAGATCAAAGATGAGCATACACTCTTGGTAAGTGAACAATGTTATGTGAATTTGAAAACTGGAAAGTACTATGATAAGGTGTTGTGTGATATCATGCCTATGGATTATTTTCATATTTTGTTGGGTAGACCTTGGCAATATGATAGACATTCTATATATGATGGGAGACTGCATAAATATACTATTTGGGCTAATGGAAGAAGACAAATGTTGTTACCTTTGATGGAAGAACCTGTTAGTAATGTTTTCACATCTGTGAAATTTTTCTTGATGGAAGGAAGAAAGTTTGTTAAGTATTTGAAGAAGAATGATGTATCTTTTTCTGTGATTCCTAACAAATTGAATAAGAAAATAGAGGAGTGTTCCTGAGGAGATTAATAAGTTACTCACCGAGTATAGTGATATCATTTCTAATAATGTACCTGATGGTTTGCCACTGAAGAGAAGTATTGATCATTGCATGGATCTAATCCTTGGAGCTAGTTTACCAAATAAGGCACCTCATCAGTTGACACCTATCGAGAATCAAGAATTGAACTAACAGATTCAAGAGTTGCTAGATAAAGGTTTGATCAAAGAAATTTTGAGTCCATGTGCAGTACCTATGGTATTGGCACTGAAGAAGAATGGAGAATGGTGAATTTGTATTGATTCCAGAGAAATCAATAAGATAATAATGAAGTATAGGTTCCCTATACCGAGAATGGATGACATAATGGACAGTTTGATTGGAGAAAAGTATTTTACAAAGATTGGTTTGAAAAGTGGGTATCATCAAATCAAAATCAAAGAAGGTGATGAATGGAAGACTACTTTCAAGCCAAAAGAAGGTTTGTATGAGTGGTTGGTTATGCCTTTTGATTTAACTAATGCACTGAGTACTTTTATGAGGTTGATAAATGAAGTTTTGAAGAAATTCTTGGGTAAGTTTCTGATTGTATATCTTGATGATATTATGATATTTAGTAAGACTAGAGAAGAACATGTGTTGCATGTTAGACAAGTTTTGTAGAGATTGAAAGAAGAAAAGTTACTGATAAATCTAAAAAAGTGTTCATTCATAAAAGAGGAGATTGTGTATTTGGGATTTGTGATTTGAGATGATGGATTGAAGATGAATCCTAAAAAGGTTGAAGCTATTCTGAATTGGCCTACACCTGTGAATGCTAGAGAGGTAAGATCATTTAATGGTTTGGCAAGTTTTTACCGAAAGTTCATAAGGAATTTTAGTTCAATTTATAATGCTATGACTGAGACTATGAGAGGAGATAAAAGAGAATTCAAGTAGACACATGGAGCTGATAAGAGTTTTGAGACCCTGAAGTAGAAGGTTGTTGAATTGCCTATTTTGGCATTTCCTAATTTCAATAAAGTATTTCAAGTGGAATGTGATGCAAGTGGAAGTGCAATTGGAGTTGTATTGAGTCAAGAAGGTAAACCTATTGCTTTTTTTAGTGAAAAGTTGAATGATGCTAGAAGGAAATATTCTGTGTATGATCAAGAATTCTATGCTATTATTCAAGCACTAAAGAAATGGAAACATTATTTGATACCGAGTGAATTTGTGTTCTATACTGATCATAAGGCTTTACAATATTTGGGTAGTTAGAATAAGTTGAATTAGAGACATATGAAATGGGTTGAGTATTTGTAGAGTTATACATTTGTGATAAAACATAAAAGTGGAGTCACTAACTGAGTTGTTGATGCATTGAGTAGAAGAAGATCTTTGATGACCGAGATGAAAATTGAAGTTCTTCATTTTGATGAGATGAGATATTTGTATGAAATTGATCCTGATTTTTCTGAGCCATGGAGAAAGAGCACCTATTCAAGATCAACTAAGTACAAAATGAGAAGAATATTTCATTCAAGAAGGTATGTTGTTTAAAGGTATTCAATTGTGTATACTAAGAGGACAAATCAGAACTAATTTGATAAAGGAGAAGCATAGTAGTGGTTTGACTGGACATTTTGGTGTCGATAAGACATTGAATTTTCTTAAGGAGAAATACGTTTGGCCATAGTTGTATAAAGATGTTCAGAAATTTGTGAAAAGTTGTTGAATTTGTCAAGTTACAAAAGGAGTAAGTCAGAGTACTAGATTGTATACACCGATTGTTGTACCTGAGAAACATTGGAATGATATCAGTATGGATTTTTTTCTTGTCTTACCAAAGATAGTAAGAGGTAATGATTCTATATTTGTTGTGGTAGATAGATTTTCAAAGATGGCACATTTTATACCTTGTAGGAAGACATTAGATGCAGTACATGTAGTAGATATTTTCTTTAAGGAAATTGTCAGATTGCATGGATTACCGAGGAGTATTATCTCTAACCGAGATAGTAAATTTGTTGGATACTTTTGGAAGACTCTTTGGAGAAAGTTTGGCACTGAGTTGAAATATAGTTCTACATTTGACCCACAAACTGATGGACAGACAAAAGTTGTAAATAGAAGTTTGGGAAATATTTTGAGATGTTTAGTTGGATACACACCTAGTAATTGGGATTCTATGTTGGCACAAGAAGAGTTTGCATACAATAATTCAATGAATAGGAGTACTGGGAAAACACCCTTTGAGATTGTGAATGGCGTACAACCGAGAGGTATATCTGATTTAAGGGATATTGTTGATGAAAGAAACAGAAGTGTTGAAGGAGTGAAGTTTGTTGAGTACATGAAGACATTGCATGAAGATGTGAAAATAAAGCTGGAAGAGAGTAATAAAAAATACAAAGATAGAGTTGATAGATCAAGGAGACAAGACTTTTGATGTTGGTGATGAAGTGATGGTTCATTTGAATAAAGGCCAGTTTCCTATTGGAACATATGGGAAGCTGAAGATGAAGAAGTTTGGACCTTGAAAAATTTTGAAGAAATTTGACAATGAAAATGCATATGAGATTGAGTTACCTAATGACATGGACATATCACCAATTTTCAACATTGCTGATTTGTATGAGTATCATGAACCTGATGAAGACATGACAGTACCGATGGATTATCGTAAGAAATAGAATGAAGAAGTTGAATAGATTTTGAAGAAAAGAATTGGTAGAAGTACAAGAGGAAAACAATATATGGAATATCTGGTAAAGTGGAAGAACAGACCCATTGAAGATAGTTCATGGATTTCAGAATATGAGTTGGATGCAGCTCAGATCATACCTACTAAATGATTTGGAGAATCTTTTCTAAATAACCCCAGGTGTCTAATGTAGGAGCATCTCAGGTCCTTGGCAATCCTCTATCACCAAAAACATGTTTGAGTTTGTTTGTGTTCCTCGGTTCCTACTTTGACTGAGTCGGTTCAGTGTTGCTCAGTTTCTTATGTTCGCTAGTGTTGGTCGGTTATCTCTTTGGCTCTTCATAATTTCCTTGGCACTCGATGATGCTTGTCTGGTGCTTAGTTGGTTTTTCTTACGAACAGGTTTCTTTTGAGTTTCTGTTGAGGCTAACTTGTGTATTGATTATGGGTCATAGATTTAATTGTAGTATCCATCATTGGGAAGCATGTAGTCCTAGATCTGACCGTTCCTTCCATTGATTATGGATCTAAAGGCCGACTCAGTTTGGTAGCCTCTTGTATATATGTAGTTGTTTGGGTAGATTTTTAGGAGTCAGTTTTAGGGGTAGAAGAAAGAAGCTAGAAGATTAGACATTATCTACAAATTTTCACATGTTGGAGGACTTTTGTAATTCATTGTATATATGGTTGTAAGTAGGAAGGCCTTACAGCCTGGCATGTATGAATCAATTTGAATGATAATATATGAATGATCCTTCTTTCTCTCTCCCACTATGTTGTTGTTGTTGCTTCCGCGTGTTGTTGAGCAAGGTAGATCAGGTAGGGTGTGCCATTATTTTGGCCCCTCCTGCCATCTCTCCTTGTGTCATTCACATAGTGGTGTTGTGACACCTTGATTTGAAATATATAGTGGTAAAGGTGATCCTAGTACACATTTGAGACCATTCATTACTAAATATTTAGAAGTTATGTGTGAAAATAAGCTTTTGGCTAAATTGTTTTCATACACCTTGAAATAAGCTTTTGAGTGGCATATCTCTTTATAGTGTTGATTAATTCATTCTTTATCTATGTTAGCTAAATTACTCCTTCATAACAAGTGAAAGTTAATGTGGTTATAAGAAGTACTCTTCAAAATTCACTTGAGTATTCCCAATGACCTAGTAAGTAAATTTATGAATATGTTATTTGAATTCAATCCATACTTTTTAAGCTACACCACCAACCTCAAGACAATAGAATGTAAATTATTCTTAATTAGGGGCTTCTTTTCACTGCTACGAGAATATGTATATCTAAATAGCTTTGCTTCTTTCATGGACATGTATACTTATGGGAAGAATACTATGTTTAATTTGATTGCCTCCAAATTGATTAATTATATTTCAATTTCTCACCAATCTAAAAAAATTATAGTTCAACTTCTCAAGACTCTTTAATAAATTCTTACCCATATTAATTTGACTTTATCTAATATTTTATCTAAAATTAGTTATTGTAAAGAAAAAAAAAATGTGCATCATGTTTCCATGTTCCTCTACTTTTTGAAAAAAAAAATAACACAAAATCCCTTGGATATATTTCTTAGAACTTTAGTAAGCTCTGATTTTATTCTTCTTTCACTCATTAATCTATTAGATCTAATTGTTGGAAACTGCAATTGAAACAATTTTGGTATTGTCATTGATGTTAAACCTTAACTATTAAGATTGTTTCTATCTAATAAATTACTATATCTATTGATTGATGAGAATGATTAGGGCAAGGGTGATAACAATAGAACCTAGAGAAAGGTTGAGTTATTTTGATACTTCAATGAGTACTTGATTATGTGGCACAATGATAAGATAATGTATGTTTATCTAAGTAAGAAGCAAAACTGAACAAGTAGGCTTAACTGAGAAAAAGTGAATAAATCTAGTTTAAGCTGAGTGATGTTAGTGTCGATCGAGCCAGTATATGCCAAGCAAATTTAGTGTTGACCGAACATCAGTTTATTACCTAGTGACAGTATTAGCCAAGTGACAGTTTGAAGAGATGACCGACTTACACAATGATGACTAAGGGGATAAGCACAATATTGACCGAGCGTAAGTAATTTACATTTGAGGAAGAATTCAGATTCCTAGCTGACATAGTTAAATTCTTGGATTATGTAAATCATGTTGACTTTATTAATTGACTGTATGGAGCATTTATTGCATAGTAAACCATTTTATTATGATTTCAATAAAGAGATTGAAGATGTTTCTAGAAGGTTGTATGAAGGACTTAAATGTTGGAAGGATTTGATGAATCTGACCTAACCCTAAGATCTACGGAGGAGATTAAATGACAAAAGATGGATCTACCTATTGAAGAGCTATATAGGAAAACCTAAGTGTGAGGTTGATATAGGAGATGCTGGATTTGTTGATGTTATTGACTGATAGAGCAGAAAGGCTGAAGGTGAAGGAATTGATCAAAGTTGTGATTGCTTGAAGGGATTTCCAAGCATATCAGTGATGGAGATAGAAATGGAACTCAGTCAGTAAGCCAGCATATATGTATGAATTGGATCTATTATTTGCAAAGTGAGTTGTATGTTTTTAGATCAAATACTACTGCTACTTTCTAACCATTGTATCAGTTTAAATCCTTTAATCATGGTTGAGCTAATAGTCATTGTATAAATCCTTTAATCAAGGTTGCATTCTAATTGAATGTACTTAATTTCTCTAACAAGGCACACTCCTAACAGGGTGGTTGAAATCCTTTAACATGGTCACACCTAGCAGTTTATATGTAAACCTTTGACAGGGTTGGCTTTTCACAGAGCTCACTTCAGAAGAGTGAAAATATTAGTACCATGTTACAAAGTGGTTTTTCCCAAATTGCATTTCCACTATAAATCCTAGTGTCAATACTTGTGTGAATGTTTTCATTTGAACATTTCTATGTTTTGCAAGTTAAATATTTTTGGAGAGTGGAATACACTATTATATGTTTCTAACATACATTTTGTAATGACCGAGTAATGTTGGTTATTATATCTAAGTTGTTGAAGTGTTTAAGAGTTTAATTGATACATCTGGACCTAAGAACAACTGATTCACCCCCCCCCCCCCTCTATTGTTATAAATCATATTAACAATTGGTATCAGAGTTGTTGGTGCTTACACAGAACAAGTTTGAAGGTACTTGAAGCAAATGATTGAGGTGTATAAAAAAGAGGTACCGAAGTTGAATAAGGAGAAATTCCCTGCATGGCAGAGTCTGATGAAACTGCATCTAGCTAGTATTGGTGACTCATCTAAATATTATGTTGAAAATGACTATGTTACACGTGCTGCAGCTTTGACTACCAAGGAGATGAGAGCTAAATAGGAACACAACCAAACAATGTTGGAGATTGCATCTGCCTTAAACTATCCTAAATTTAAAGACATTAAAGATTGCACAAATGCAAAGAAAATGTGGGACACTCTTGAAAACATCTATGGTGGTGACATAAATGTACTAAGGGAAAAATCTAAAAGCCTGAGAGGTAATTTTGATGAAATGAAAATGCAAGAAGGTGAAAATATTGCTCAATATTGTGGTAAAATCAAGGAGGTATTAAATGCTATTAGAGGAGCTAATGGAACTATTGAAAATGAAACTATTATTGGAAAGGTATTGAGAACTTTGCTTCCTATATATGCCATCAAAATTTCAGCAATTCAAGAATCTAGATGCAACCCTGGTAATGTTCTAACTTTGGAAAGTCTTGTTGGTAAGCTTACTACTTTTGAGCTTTCTAATTATGATAACTTCACTATTACTAATTTTGAATCTACATTCAAGTCACAAATGGTTTTGCATAAGTCTAAGAAGGAAAAAGAAAAATGTATAAGTGAGAGTGAAAGCCATAGTTGTTAATATGATTTAGAACAACAGAGAGGGGGGGGTGAATTAGTTATTATTAGGTCCTGATGTATAAAAAAATAACTTCAAAAACTTTTCTTTAAATCAGATCAAGCAACCAAATCAACCTCGATCATCATTGATTCAATAATATAAACATATAACTCAACAGTATCAAGATAACTCAACCTTTCCTTAGGTGCTATTGTTACCAACCTTTCTTTCCCTTTTCACAATAGATATAGTACTTTCCTAAGTAGCAATAGTCTTACCAGTTAAGGTTTGACATCAATGACAATACAAAAATTGTTTCAATTACAATTTCCAACAATCTCCCTCTTTGGCATTGATGGCAACACCATATGATATCACCTGAATAACACATGGATTACCAACCAATCCAAAAACTTATAATTTTCCATCAAAGAAAATTTATAATATCCTTAGCTTCATTCTGATTCAGAATCAGTAAATCTCACTTCTGTGACTGTCAGAAGTATTTGGATCTCCCTCTATCATGATCGTACATTTCAATTCAATCTCCCTTTCTTTCAATGTCATGTGTTATACTATCATTTCAATTCAATCTCCCTCTTTGAAAAAAATGCCAAAGCAGCAACTTAGACATACATCCAATAGATGTAGATATATCTATTCAGCACAATGTTTCTCCCTCTGTCATCTTGCTCATGGCTGATTTGTTATCTTTGTTCCTTCTTCACAACTTTAGGACCATCCTAAAGTGTGACAATCTTCTGCATCAATGTGTCAAATGTTCTATTGTGGCATATTTGATGCAGTGCTCCTAGCTTGGCTAGGTAGCCTTAGTTAGGGGAAGGACCCCTAATTGAATTCTCAAGTACTCATGGGCTTCTTTAGGTAAAGCTTTAGTGAATATGTCTGCCAATTTTTCTTTTGTATTCACATATTCCATTCAGACTTCCTTGTCTTGTACCAATTCTCTTAAATAGTGATACTTGATTGCTATGTGCTTGGTCTTAGTGTGAATCACTAGATTCTTAGAAATATTGATAGCACTTATGTTGTCACAAAAAATAACAATAGGTTCAGTGATTTCTTCTTTCATGCCTATCAACAATTGTTTTATCCATATCAAATTTGAGTAGTTTACTGTAGCAGCAACATACTTGGCTTCAGTAATAGATTGGGAAATGCAATTTTGTTTCTTTCTTATCCAGGAGACTAATCTCTATCCAAGAAAGAAAGCTCCACCACTAGTGCTCTTTCTGTCATCTACATTTCCTGCCCACTCAGTATTAGTATATACTTTAAGTTCAAATTTGTCATCCTTCTTGTAGTATAATCCATAGTCAACAGTTCCTTTCAAGTATCTCATGATTCTTTTCACCACCATCATGTGTGTTTCCTTAGGATTGGCAGAGAATCTTGCCACAATCCCAATAGCTAGTGCAATATCAGGTCTACTATGTACAACATACTGCAATTTTCCAATCATGGATCTATACAAAGTCTGGTTAACTTTTGCAGCATCATCATTCTTAGATAAATTTTGTCCAGTAACCATAGGAGTTCCTACTAGTCTAGCATCTTCCATTCCAAAAGTTTTCAGTATTTCATTAACATACTTAGACTGTGTAATGAAAATTCCTTTCTTCATCTAATATACTTGTAAACCAACAAAGAATTTGATCTCACCAAACATACTCATCTCAAATTCAATTTGCATTTCATGTGAAAAACTTTTACACGATGCATCTTGTCCACCAAAAATAATGTCATCAACAAAGATTTTGGCCAACAAAATACCTCTACCTTCTTCATCTTTCATATACAAATTTCTTGTGTCATTTGTCCTAGAAAATCCAATCTGTATCAGATAGTTATGCAACCGCTCATACCATGCTCTAGGAACTTGTTTCAATCCATATAAAGCTATGTTCGATTTGAATACCATATGTCTTCTGTTTGGATCAATAAAACCTTCTAGATGTTCTATGTAAACTTCTTCTTCCAATATACCATTTAAAAATGTAGACTTGACATCCATTTGATATACCTTGAAATCTTTATAAGTAGCATATGCAAGTAGAGTTATTACTCCTTCCAATCTAGCTATAGGGGCAAATGTCTCCCCATAATCAATTCCTTCTTCTTGTGTGTAGCCTTTGCATACTAGTCTAGCTTTGTTCCTAGTGATTTCACCTTTTTCATTCAACTTGTTGTGAAATACCCACTTTGTTCCTATAACATTCTTATCTGCAAGTCTCGGCACCAGATTCCAGGTTTCATTCTTCTCAATCTTGTCAATCTCTTCATTCAATAATCCATTTGTCATTCTTGTTCATATAGGAAATCAATGCAGTTTTCTCATCCTCATCAAATTCATCTTTCATTGCAACATAGACTACCTCAATTTCAAAATCATCACTATCAGTATCAGTCTCTTCTTCAGCAATCTAACAGGATTTCTTACCTTTTTCTTTGTATTCTTTCTACCTTCAATAGCCTTTGTCATCTCTTCTATCTTTGTGTCTATTGTTTCTTTCTTCATCTTTATCCTTCCTGTCAAGACATCTAGCAGCTATATGATCGACCTTATTAAATGCAAAACATATAATGGGAAGTTTACCTTTGTATTTTCCTTTTCCTCTTCTTAGTCTTCTAACCATAAGAGCTTCTAGATCTTTGAGATCTTCATCAGAAGTGTCACTTTCATCTTCACTTTCACTTTCACTTTCACTGATGCATCTTTCTTTTTCCTTCTTAGGCTTGTTCAGGACTAACTGTGACTTGAAAGAAAATTCAACATTTCCAATACTACCAACAGTGAAATTATCATAATTAGATAGTTCAAAAATAGTCATCTTGCCAATCAAACCTTCCAAAGTAAGCACATTTGTAGAATTACATCTAGATTCCTGAATAACTGAGATCTTAATAGCATATATAGGACATAGGGTTCTTAACACTTTTCCAATTATGGTCTCATCATCAATAGTTCCATTTTCTCCTCAAATAGCATTCACAACTTCTTTTATTCTACCATAGTATTTTGCAATGTTTTCATCTTTATTCATTCTCATTTCATCAAACTTACCTCTAAGACTCTCAGCTTTAGCTTTCAGTACATATAGATCACCACCATAGATCTTTGTAAGAGTGTCCCACATATCTTTAGTAGTTGTGCAGTCCTTAATGTCCTCAAATTCTGGATAGCTTAGGGCAGATGCAATTTCCATCATTGCCTGATTATGTTCTTTCTTGGCTCTCATTTCCTTGGTAGTCAAAGGTGCAATAGGTGTGACATAGTCATGCTCAATGTAGTACTTTGTAGAATCACCAATACCAGCCAGATGTAGCTTCATCAAGCTTTTCCATCCAGGGAAGTTATCTTTGTTCATCTTCGGTACCTCCTTCTTATACATCTTGATCATTTGCTTCAAGTCCCTTTAAACTTTCTTTCTGTAAACACCAATAAGCAACATAGCTCTAATACCAATTTTTAATCTGATTTAGAACAATAGAGAGGGGGGGGGGGGTGAATCAGTTGTTCTCAGGTCCTGATGTATAAAAAAATAACTTCAAATTTTGTTCTTTAAATCAGATCAAGAAACCAAATCAACCTTAGTCATCACTGATTCAATAATATAAACATATAACTCAGTAGTATCAAGATAACTCAACCTTTCCTTAGGTGCTATTGTTACCAACCTTTCTTTCCCTTTTCACAATAGATATAGTACTTTCCTAAGTAGAAACAATCTTACCAATTAAGGTTTGACATCAATGACAATACAACAATTGTTTCAATTACAATTTCCAACAATAGTGACACTTCTGATGAGGAACTAGAGGATCTTGAAGCTCTTATGGCCAAAATATTGAAAAGAGGAAAAGGAAAATATAAGGGTAAACTTCCTATCATATATTTTTCATGTAACAAAGCTGGCCATATAGCTCCAAGATGTCCTAATAGGGATGACAAGGATGGGGAAAGAGAAAGAAAGTACAAGGATAAGAGACAAAATAGAGGTTACCAAAGGTACAAGGACTACAAGGATAAATGTAAGAAATCCTATTATATTGCTGAAGAGGAAACTGACACTGATAATGATGATTTAGAAATTGAAGTAGTTTATGTTGCTATGAAAGATGAGTCTAATGAAGATGAGAAAATTGAACTTGTTTCTTATGTGAGAAAAGGTGATAAATGGATTATTGACAGTGGTTTCTCACACCACATGACTGGTGACAAAAGTAAATTTGAAACTCTAGATCATTAAAAAGGTAGAAGTGTTAAGTTTGGGAATGATTCACCATGTCTTGTAAAGGGTAATAGATTAATTAAGCTGACTGATAAGATCACTTGTGAAAATTCTTATTGGGTTGAGGGTCTTAACTATAACTTGCTAAGTGTTGCACAACTTAGTAGCACTGGTTATCGAGTGGATTTTCATCACAAAAAGGCTAAAATATTTGATGCCACTGGTGAACTGATTAGGATTGGAGAACAAACAAGAGGTAATTTGTTCTATCTAGACCTATCTAAAGAGACATGCTTGATTGCACAATTTGATGATATATGGTTATGACATAAAAGGCTATGTTATGTTAACTTTGACAATCTAGTAAATATTAGTAAAAAGAATAAAGTTAGAGGTTTGTTGAGACTAAAGAAACCTGATAATGTAATGTACAAACAATGTCAGTTGGGTAAAATGAAAAAGTCTAGTTTCAAGAGCAAGACTTTTACTTCTAAAAATGTTTTATATTTGGTTCATACTGACCTTTGTGGACCTATGGGCATACAAAGCTATTGTGGTGCTAAATACTTTATTCTATTTGTTGATGATTACACTAGGATGATGATTGTAATATGTTTAAAAGAAAAATCTGATGCATTTGAGTTGTTTAAGTTGTATTTGGCTAAGGTTGAAAAGGAGACATGTAGAAACCTGAAATGTCTGAGATCTGATCGAGGTGGAGAGTTTATATCAAATGAGTTCAATCTATTCTGCAATGATAGAGGAATCAAGAGATAGATGTTTGTACCTCGAACACCTCCATGGAATGGTATAGCTAAGAGAAGGAATAGATCTATCATGGATTGTTCAAGGACACTAATGATTGAGAAGAATGTTGCACAAAAGTACTAGAAAGAAACTGTAAGTACAACTATTTATACCTTAAATCAATTACAAATTTAAAAAGGTACAAATGTTACACCTTATGAATTATGGCACGGTTATGCACCTAATGTAAAATAATTTAGAATTTTTGGGAGAAAATGCTATATACTAAAAGATCATAGGAATGAAAAGTTTAATGCAAAAAGTGATGAGGGCATATTCCTAGGTTATTCCACAAAGAGTAATGCTTACAAGTGTTTGAACTCTAACACTAACAAAATTGTGGAAAGTATAAATATGAAGGTTGATGAATATGCAGAGAAAAATGAAGAGGAAAGCAAAAGAGAACCTAAAGATTATAGATCTTTTGTCTATATAGAAGAAGGAGAGGCAAGTAACACACTTGCACTTGATGCAGAGTCTTGGGTAAGCAATGTCGAGCATCGGGGAGATAATGTCGAGTGTCAGGAGGATGTTGTTGAATGATACAAGGATGCTTCTGACCATCAAGAAGAGGTTTCTAAGTAATCAGAGGTTGAATCTGATAATCTTATTGATGAACCTAAAGAGCAAAGAGAAAATAAAGCTGAACCTACTTTGGCATAGTATGTAAGGAGACATCACAAGCCTGAGAAAATCATTGGAGCTAAAGAAACTGGAGTTCTGACCAGAAGCAAGTTGAGAGATCCTACATGTTTATTGTGTGAGTTTGAGCCTAAGAAAACAAGGGAGGCATTAGAAAATGAAGACTAGATTCAAGCTATGAATGAGGAGATAGACCAAAAAGAAAATAATGATACCTGGACTCCGGTGCCTAGACCAAAAAACAAAAATGTCATTGGAACAAAATGGGTATTCAGAAACAAGCTTAATGAATATGGACAAATCACAAGGAACAAAGCAAGGCTAGTATGCAAGGTTTATGCACAAGAAGAAGGAATAGACTATGGGGAGACATTTTCCCCTATAGCAAGATTATAAGAAGTGAGAACTCTACTTGCATATGCTGCTTACAAAGATTTCAAGGTATACCAAATGGATGTCAAGTTTTCATTTTTGAATGGTATATTAGAAGAAGAAGTGTACATTGAGCAACCTAAAGGATTTTTTGATCCAAACAAGAGACATATGGTTTCCAAGATGAATAAGGCACTGTATGGATTGAAGCAAGCCACCAGAGCATTGTATGAGAGGCTACACAATTACTTGATACAGATTTGATTTTCAAGGACAAATGACAACAACAACCTGTACATGAAAGATGAAGAAGGTAAAGGGAATTTGTTAGCTAAGATTTTTGTAGATGATATCATGTTTGGAGGACAAGATGCCCTATGTAGGAAATTTTCAAATGAGATGCAAACTGCATTTGAACTGTCTATTTTTGGTGAGATAAAATTCTTTGTTGGTTTGCAAATCTATCAGATGGAAAAAGGAATTTTTATGACACAGTCTAAATATGTCAAAGAGATATTGAAAACCTTTGGTATGGAGGATTCTGTTGGTGTTCAAAATGGATGCTTATGCTCTTAGGCTGCCAATATACCCTCAGGTTGATTTTAGGATTGGTTAGTTCCAAAATGTATAAGGATCTTAGGGTAACTGGACCAACTATAGGGACAAGACTGCCCTCTTCACTTCTGGCTCTGCAAAACCAAGGTGGGTGCACCTAACCCAATGAAAAATATACTTCACACACCAAAGACTGGGTCTCATCAATAGATTGATAGTAAGAAAGTACTAAATGCTAACCTCACATTCATTGACTCTCCATTACTATAGGGTAACAAAACCACACAACCAACCACTTAAAGCTTGAAAAGGTTATTGATTTCAATATTTGGGATGCAATTACTTCAACCAATGTATGTTAACAAGAGGAATACTCATTTAGGCCAGTGCCTCATCCATTGGGAAAGAGTCCTTAGACACAAAGACACACAAATTTGAGAATACTTGAGAATTCATAGCCATAAATATATTTATCCTAATCTTTAATGCTTACAAAACATCCTTACATAGACAAGGGAAAACTCATATCTCATTTAGAGCATAGTTTAATCCAATCCTAGATCAGAACTCAAGAATGAAGATACATACATACAAACAATATTTAATGAGCTAAAAAACTCAAAGCTTACTTGACTTGATACAAAGGAGAGATAAGAATCAGATATTTGTATTAAGTATGATGAATTCCTTCTGTGTATACAATGAATCACAAGACACCCTGCTTGCAAATTATAGCTTAAACTTGCAACTTTCTTCTTTCATTAACAAACACTGAGTCAAAAACTATTACAAAAACTTGGGACTAGAAACTAGGGACTATTTTTGAACTTCAAAACTGGACCCTCTACAAAATCAAAATTTCCACATTATATACCACTGGTTACCTTGGAATCCCAAACAGGTTAGGATGCAACAAGGTATGGATAACCAGGGTAAGGGTTAGGGTTTCCACCCACCAAACAATTCAAACAGATTAGAAATTAATACATTGGAGGGAAAACCAAGTAACCCTGAGCAATCAGATCTAAAATTCAATCTTCACTTATGGTAAGTCTTCTGGAAATGTACTAAAGGTCATGAAATTCCTACCAATTCATCTAATTTGACCCCTGTAACATGCCTTAAGCACTGTTTATTCATTCCCCCCATGACATAAAATTCCATGTAGTCAATCATTATACTCGCTGGACCACACTGTAACAGTCGCCACCACCAAACTAATCAAATCTGGCCACTAAAACATTAAAAACCAGTCCTTTTTGTCATTGAGAAACCCTCAAAAATTTGAATTCACACTGCAATGGTCATTTCCATGGCACTACCAATGTATCAATGGCCCAAATTCAAATCTAAACTTGGTTTATATTGTGACTGTTAGATGCTTTTCCTTTTCCCGAGTTATGTTTTTACTTTATAAGAATCTAGCGAATACATGACTGAAAAACCTTCACCCATTCATGAGAACTTTGAGAGCACCACTAAATTATTTGGCTACTATGTGAACACTATTCGCCAAATCACTAAGTCTTTAGACCCTTCGCCAAAACATCACATAAACTAGTGAACCAGGCAAGCATTTGTCAGAACTACCAAAACTTTATCCAAACCACCAAAAAGACTGAGAATATTTACTGGGCCCCCATCAAGAAGATCGACGGTTGTCTCATCTTTGCGTAGACCTCCAAGATTCCTTCAGGTCATAAGACAACCGTTAGATGAAGAATCTTTCCCTACTCTGACAACTTTTTGACACTAAATGAAATCAACAGTTGTCTTAAGTTCACATGTGTCAGAAAAAACCCATCAGACTATACGCTGACCATCGATGTTCTGCAAGTATCAGAACCCATTGAACCTCAAAAAACCTAGCCCCACTGACATAATCCACCTCAGCACACCTAGACCAATGAGAAACTACCAATCTCCTACATCTAACATAGGTCCCACTGACCTCCCCTCGATTCCAAATTGACAACCATCACATGATCACATGGCCTAGAAAGATTCCATGCGATCATATGACAACCATAAGATCGAAAGGTCACTAAGATACCAAGCCCACCTGACAGCAAATCCAACAAATCACTAACATGACCAATGAGAAACTGGCACGATAGCATGACATGGCAATGGACCCACATTGACCCTTCTTTAGGGAACACATCAGATGGCCATCGTTAAAGTGTTATGTTAAAACCTACACATCTTCCCTCAGCGGTATAGCGACGATCGTTGATTCTACTCACTTGTTAGCAAGTCAATAGGGAAGGAAGATAGGGCTCGTCAGGACAGATGGCACATGGTCACAAATTCGCATGTCAGAGACCTTTGACACCAAACAGTCTTGTGAACAAGTGACAACCACAAGTTTAAAGGCCTGAAGACGTAGGAAAAATTTTAGTGGGGAAACTTAGGAAAAGCAACCAATATTAAAAGGGGCCCGAAAATAAAACCTTTAGTCTCAAGATCACATAACATGGAAAAGGTTCACATGATCATGCGATAAAGAAGGTTAGCAATTTAGCACATGCATTTTAGAGTTTGAAGTGGCTTGAATAAAGTAACACAAAATTAGAACAAGGCCAGGGTATTTTTAGGGCTTTTCACTACAACGGCTAGATTTTCAAAATTTTCACCTAGGATTTAAACCAAAGACAAGGAAAAAGGGTATGCATCCATGAAAATTTTTACCAGTGCTAACAATGGCTCATACTCGGGGACATGTATCTCTTGCAAATATAACGAGCAAGCTAGAATCTCTTGAAGAGAAAACCAACTCAAAATTTCGATCCAAAAAACAAAAATAGACGACTGTACAAGGGAAAACCTAAACTACTGCTCATGGAAAAGATACTTCAGGAGAAGTAAAACTTTAGGAATTGTCCATGAACAGGCAATTCCAAAGTACCACCAGTTAAATCCTTCAGGACATATGAATCTGTCCCCCATTTTCTTTCAATAAGATAAGGGCCCAACCAAATTGGATCAAATTTTCCATGCTTCCCCTTATCTTCTAACCTTGCATTCCACATCAAGACAAGGTCATCAACTTCAAAACTCCTTTGAATAGCCCTTTTATCAAAACAATTCTTACATTGTCTCTGCAATGTCTCATTTCTTTCATGTGCATCTCTCCTTACCTCTTCCAACTGGATCAGCTCATCCATTCTTACTCTCATCTCATCATTCAAATCTTCATCATATGCCTAGATGAACTTATACATATGCAATAGATTATTTTGAGGCAATCTAGCACTTATTCCATATACCAAATCAAATGGAGCACAACCTATGGCCCTCTTTATAGTCACCCTATCAGTCCATAGTGCCCACCATAACTTTGAGTCCCAGGATTTCTTATTTTTGTCCAACACTCTCTTGAGAATCTTAATCAGACTTTTGTTACTGGACTCAGCCTGACCATTTCCTTGTGGATGATATGGGGAAGAAAATGAAATGTGTATCCCATATTGCTGACAAAAATCACTAAATTCCTATGATCTAAAACACATTGCATTATCAACCACAATTACCTCTGGGAAACCAAACCTGGTAAGGATTTTTTGCATCACAAAATCTGCTACCACTTTGCTAGTACCCTTTCTAGTAGGGATAGCTTCAACCCACTTGGTAAAATAGTCTGTTGCCACTAGTATGTAAGAATGTCATCCACTAGATTTATTTGGAATCTACCCAATAAATTCAATACCCCACTTCTAGAAAGGAGCCTGAACTGCAATAGGTTGAAGTGGCAAATTTCCATTAAATTTCAACTTTCCAGCAAATCTCTGACATGCATCACATTTTCTTACAAACTGTTGTGTATCTTTGAAAATTGTAGGCCACCAAAATCTAGACCTAAGGATCTTGTGATCTGTGGTCTTTTCCATATAGTGTCCTCCACACACACCTTGGTACATTTCCTTTAACAGAGCTTCAGACCTCTCATGAGCTATGCACTTTAACAATACTCCTTCATTGCTTCTCCACCACAACTTACCATGTATAATGACATACCTTGCAGATTGCAACTTGATAGTTCTCCTTCTATTTTCATCCATCTCAGGAGGAAGGACCAATTTCTGCAAGTAACCAATAACATCTTTATACTAGTCACAATAATCCATATCACAAATATATGGCCTTTGTTCTTCTTCTAACATATTCACATGATTTGCAACTAAGTTGCTTTGTGCCATTAATTTTGCAAGACCTAAGCCTCTTACCAACTTTGTAATCTGGATATCAATATTAAATTCTTGGATCCTATTGATCCATCTACATCTTTTCCCTAAAACTTCTTGTTGCACCAATATATCCTTAACTGTAGCACTAGGAACATAAGCGACCACCTGAGCTCCTACAAGATAACATCTAAAAGCCTTGACTGCTTTAACTAAGGCATAAGCCTATTTCTCAGTAATATCATATTTCATTTCTGCTGCTTGTAGGGATTTGCTAAAAAATGATATAGGTTGTTCATATCCATCTGAGTTCTTATGTAATAAAAATACTGCAACTGTATGACAAGAAGCAAAAGAAAATATCTGCATGGGCTTACCATAATCAGGTGTCCTCAAAACTAGAGCATCCTCGATGGCCTTTTTGATATTTCTGAAAGATTCATCTGCTTCTTCACTCCATTTAATCTTTGCCTCTTTTTTCAACATCCTAGAGATAGGGAGACTAATTTCTGCAAAATTTGTAACAAATCTCCTTAGAAAGTTTACCTGCCCAAAGAAAGATTGTATTCCTTTAACATTTCTAGGTGGTGAAAGCTTGTCTATAGCCATAACCCTTTCAGGATCAATCCTCACTCCATCCTTGGACACAATATGTCCTAAGAGCTTTCCTTCCACAACACCAAAAGAACACTTATTTGGATTCAAAGAAATCCCATACTCCAAGGCCCTAATAAAAATCTTCTCAAGATGTTCATAGTGCTGACTTTCCTTATCTGAATATGCTATGAGGTCATCCTGATATATCACTAGAAACTTGTTTATGAAGTCTACAAAGGCCACATCCATAGCTCTTTGAAAAGTAGCTCCTGCATTTGTTAGACCAAAAGGCATTCTAACATAAACATATGTTCCCCAAGGGGTAGTGAATGCAGTATTGAACTGTTATGACTCCTTGACCATGACCTGATTATATCCAGAGAAACCATCCATCATAGACATTAACTCTGATCTAGTAACCCTCTATAGCATATTTTCCATATTAGGCAAACCATAATTGTCCTTCAAAAAATTGACATTCAAATTCCTAAAATCAACACATAACCTAATGTCACCATTCTTTTTTCTAACTGGAACCAAGTTTGACACCCAAGTAGAATGTCTGATGGGCTTGATGATGCCAGCATCCATCATCTTTTTGAGTTCATCTTGCATTTTTGGTGCCAAGGTAGGATTCACATGCCTTAAATTTTTCCTAAAAGGTTTAGTTCCTTCCTTCAATGGTATTTCATGCTGGAATAGATCTTCTCTATAGGCTTTCAAATCATCATAAGACCATGCAAGGACATGTCTAAATTTTTTGAGAAGATCAACCAGATTATTCCTAGTTCTTTGAGACAAACATTTACCTATGTAGACATTCTTAGGTATTTGACTTGTTCCTAAATTTACTTCCTCCAAATCATTTATCTTATCAACAAATTTAGGAAAACAAGTCCTTTCTTTATCATCAAATGCCCTCTCAAGAGAAACCAGTCCCCTTGGGATCCTATTTGACTTTAGTTGCAAAAATTCTTTCCCAAGAATATTTTCTTTTTGATTTCTGATGTCAACATAAGTGCTGAAATCCATCTCCTAACCATCAAAATGAGATTCACATTGCAAAAACCTTAGTATATCATGATCATCAAAAAATACCTGCCAATTCTCAACAATGTCTGGAATAGAAGGCCTAGACTTACACTCAATTTTGGATATCCCCGCAAAAGTAATATCCTCTGGCCTTAATGATATGTTTTCTAGTAATTCAGCCATCCTTTTTTTGCTTCTATGCACCCAATCAATACCAAAGGCACTAAAACCTTCAATTTCATCCCAAACAACATTTCTATATTATTTCAGCCTTTGATTCTTAAATGCATACTTTGATCTGATCTAAGAAATTATTAACTCAGAGTCACCAATTACCCTAAGATTTTTGATTCCATGTTTTGATGCTTGTTTCAAACCAATCAGTAGGGCCTCATATTCAGCAACATTATTTGTGCAAACTAACAAGAGAGTGAAAGAAAACTTGAAAGTCTTACCACTTGGGGATATCAATAGCACTCCTGCTCTAGCACCTTCCTTTGAACTTGCTCCATCAAAATACAAGGTCCATAAGACATTACCTTCTACCATGTTATTTTCATCATCAGCTAGAAGGACAGGCTTGACCTTTCCTTGCACTTCTCTCTCCTGAACTTGGAAAGAGCCAATGTCAGTGTCCACAAAATAATTCATATTGTCCTCTTCATCCTCCTCAATCATATGTGGAGTTCTATCTTCCCTTGAAACTTTCACACTTTCTCCTTCAATGCTAAATGTGGCAAAAGACAAGTCACACTAAATACTTCCTCCCATAGAAGCACTCCATTTTCTAGATAATAGCATTCCATATTGAGGAGGAATGTCAACTACAAGAACACTCATAGTTAGTTGCTTATTAGGAAATGCCACTAATTTATAAGGCAAAGCCTTAATGGTACCAATAACTGGAACTTCTCTTGAGTCCATAGCTTGGCATCACCCATGAGGTGTATCAACCTTTAGTCCCAGTGACTTCATGATCTCTGTAGGCATGACAGTGTTTGATGCTCCTGAATCAATCATGCAATTCTTCAATAATTTTCCATTTATCATAAGGGACAAGAAAAAAGGATTAACTGTCCTTGATGCACCATTTACAACATTTGCATTCAAAAATATCTGAGGGATCTTAGAGACAATTTCTTCATTTTTACTGTCAGGTGTGTCATCTAAAGAAGCCACATGCTTTTCACCTCTATTCATTTCTTGGACCTTTATAGAAGAGGCACCATTTACCCAATCTAGAGCTTTCACCTTATGCTCTTCTATCCTCATCATTTCTAACAATGGGACCTTGACAGTTATTTGTGAAAGTAATTTAGTCATATCTATGGGAACATATGTATGGTTGCCCATGTCTTCCTTAATCTCAATGACATCTTTATCTTCCTTTTGGACAATCAAATCAGACTTACCCTTTTGCACAAATTCATCTTCCTTCTAAGGTATAGGAACAACTATCTCTAGTGTCTTTGCTTTACCTTGAGGTATTGTAGCAAGTCCCATCTTCCTTTTTACTTTAACCTTACTGACAACACCAGCATCTTTTTCCTTTTCCTCATGTTGTTGTGTACTCTTTTTTGATTTTTTGATAAACATGCTACCTGGTTTACCATTTGTGCTTCCAACTGTCCTGTTTCTCAAATTATAATTGCTCCTAGCTTGAGTGACCATGTCTACAGTGATTTGAGCAATTTCCTCATCAGAGGGTCTCCTTAAAGAAACATGTTCCTCACACTTCACTGTACCACATCCAACATCATCAAATTCTTCTTCCTCATTATCAGTAGAATCAACCTCATCCCATGCATGTGAAGAAGTCATTGCACAACCACTCTGATCATATTGCTTATCTTGTTCTTGGTTCTCAAATAAATCCAGAGCAATAACATAATGTTCTGGACTATGAGGAGATTGACAAGCAGTACACCATGGGATATCATCATTCATGTTAACTGAATTTCTTTGCAAAGGATCAAGAATCCTATCATCAGGCCTATCCCCTTTAATTGGAAAAATGGGCTTGCCATCCTTCCACTGAGTATTGTATGGGTAATTCTGCATTCTTGGTTGCCTGCTAAAATTACTTAAAAGAGGTCGGTCATTTGTTACAACCCTATTGTTTCCTTTTTCATCAGGATTCAGACCCTCTAAAGCACTTAGAATCTTCTTTAGATTATCCTCCTCCGTTGGCTTAAAATTAGCAGACCTTCCCATCTCTTTCTTGTTTTGCACTTGAGGCCTATGATCATCTCTTCTCCCTAATTTTCTTGATATTCTTCTATTACTTTCTATGTTGATAGCCAACTTGTAAGCCTCCCCAAGATTTCTAGGGTTCTTATCCCTTAAAAGATACCCCATCTTTGCATCAAAAGCATTTAAGTATGTCACAAGACATACTCTATCATCTAATCTGATAACTTGCAGGAGCCTATGCATAGCCTTTTGGAATCTTATATTAAATTCAAGGACCTCTTCATTTTGATTTTTCTTTATGTTATTGAATTCATTCAAAATAAAACCCTCATTTGTTTTATCTCCATAATGCTCCTTAAAACAATTCTTAAATTCATTCCAAGATCCTATACTAGCATGGGGCAATCCTCTAAACCTGCATCCTTGGTCAGAGATTGTACAAATAACTTCATTACAACATCATCAGGCTCAACATTATAATCATCTATTTCATCCATAAAAAATTTTAGATGTTCCTCACATGTGATGACATTGTTCCCAGCAAACTTTGGGAGCTTCTTTCTAATTTCATCAGGAATTACATTAGGATAACCAAGAATACCAAAAAAGATAAGCTATTTGTACCTTTCATGAATAGGAACTCCTTGAGGTGGATCCATTCCTTGAGATGTAGATGTCCTTGTGTTCGAACCAGTAGGAATTTTAGCAACACCCAAAATGCCATTTGTCTGAGTTACAAGGTTACCATGATTTCCACCTTCTCCCAAAAAGGAAGTAGCAACATTTGAAGGTCTTGATGTATGCTTGAGAAAATCAATCTTATTTCTTATTTCTATAGCAATAGCCTCCAACTCTGCCTTCTCTAATTCTTTATCTAATATTTCCTTTTCCTTTCTAGACTTTTCAAGGTCTTCATCTAATCTCACCCCTTGCTCTAATGGGTTTTCCACATGAACTTGTTCATTGATCTGAACTCCAACAGCTTTTTGTTTTCTTTTATCCCTAGGCCTAGTTATCTCATGTGTTATCTGCACAATAGGCTATTCCTCTACTCTTTCAGGCTTTGGGACAAAATTAATTGCCTCCAAATATAACAACTACCTCTTTAGCTGATCAGCCCATATCATGGCTTGTCTTACTCTATCTTCTTTGTCCTTTTCTCTTTGTTGTCTGATAGCAACTTGTTCTTGGACTCTTCTTTCCAATTCATAGATCTCCTCAAAGATCTCTTCTGATTCTAGGAGAGTAGTCTCAGACTCATCATCTCCCACTTGAAATTCATCCTCATACAATCCCAAATCAATAGCCTCTTCATATTCTGAAATATTTTCTTCTTGACTAGGCTTGGTTTGAGTTTCTTGTCTTGTATATTTTTTACTTTTCCAAGTATGAGAAACATTTCTTTTCTTATTTCATCCCCTTGTCTGACTAGGCCTAGAAGAGCTTGGAATACCTTCTTCCATTATGTCTTCAAGATGCTCCTTTCTCCGGGACCTAGTACCTTTGTAACTCATCTTATAAAAAGTCTATTGACTAGCATTGCTGCAGAGATGTTTGAGTCGCCACCTAAGAATATTGGGAATCTTACAATACAACTTCCTCACTTAACAAATATCCAAATGAGATGACAAGACAAGGGACAAGAATAACCATGTTTCTTCCAATCACGACCTACTGGTTATTATAGACTTGTGTAATATTTCCCCAGCAGAGTCGCCATCTTGTTGGTGTTCAAAATGGATGCTTATTCTCTTAGGCTGCCAATATACCCTCAAGTTGATTTTAGGATTGGTTAGTTCCAAAATGTATAAGGATCTTAGGGTAACTGAACCAACTATAGGGACAAGACTGCCCTCTTCACTTCTAGCTCTACAAAACCAAGGTAGGTGCACCTAATCCAGTGAAAACTATACTTCACACACCAAAGACTGGGTCTCATCAATAGATTGATAGTAAGAAAGTACTAAGTGCTAACCTCACATTCATTGACTCTCCATTACTATAGGGTAACAAAACCACACAAATAACCACTTAAAGCTTGAAAAGGTTATTGATTTCAATATTTGGGATGCAATAACTTCAACCAGTGTATGTTAGCAAGAGGAATACTCATTTAGGCCAGTGCCTCATCCATTGGGCAAGAGTCCTTAGACACAAAGACACATAAATTTGAGAATACCTAAGAAATCATAGCCATAAATACATTTATCCTAATCTTTACTGCTTACAAAACATCCTTACATAGACAAGGGAAAACTCATATCTCATTTAGAGCATAGTTTAATCCAATCCTAGATCAAAACTCAAGAATGAAGATACATACATACAAACAATATGTAATGAGCTAGAAAACTCAAAGCTTACTTGAATTGACACAAAGGAGAGATAAGAATCAGATATTTGTATTAAGTATGATGAATTCCTTCTGTGTATACAATGAATCACAAGACACCCTGCTTACAAATTATAGCTTAGACCTACAACTTTCTTCTTTCATTAACAAACACTGAGTCAAAAACTATTACAAAAACTTGGGACCAGAAACTAGGGACTGTTTTTGAACTTCGAAATTGGAACCTCTACAAAATCAAATTTTCCACATTATATACCACTGGTTACCTTGGAATCCCAAATAGGTTAGGATGCAACAAGCTATGGATAACTAGGGTAAGGGTTAGGGTTTCCACCCACCAACAAATAGATCAAAAATTAATACGTTGGAGGGAAAACCAAGCAACCCTGAGCAATCAGATCTAAAATTCAATCTTCACTTATGGTAAGTCTTCTGGTAATGTACTGAAGATCATGAAATTCCTACCAATTCATCTGATTTGACCCCTACAACATGCCTCAAGAACCATTTATTCATTCCCCCCACAACATAAAACTCCCTGCAGTCAATCATCATACTCGTTGGACCCCACTGCAATAGTCGGCACCACCAAATTAATCAAATCCGACCGCTAAAACATTAAAAACCAGTCCTTTCTGTCACTGAGAAACCCTAAAAAATTTGAATTCAAACTACAACAGTCATTTCCATGGTGCTACCGATGTATCAACGGCCCACATTCAAATCTAAACTTGGTTTATATCATGACCGTTAGATGCTTTTCCTTTTCCCAGGTTATGTTTTTACTTTATAAGAATCTAGTGAATATGCAACCAAAAAACCTTTGCCCATTCATGAGAACTTTAAGAGCACCACTAAATTATTTGGCTACTATCGAACACTATTCACCAAATCACTAAGTCTTTAGACCCTTCACCAAAACATCACGTGAACCAGTGAACCAGGCAAGCATTTGTCAGAACTGCCAAAACTTTATCCAAACTGCCAAAAAGACTAAGAATATTTACTAGGCCCGCATCAAGAAGATCGATGGTTGTCTCATCTTTGCATAGACCTCCAAGATTCCTTTAGATCATAAGACAGCTGTCAGATGAGGAATCTTTCCCTGCTCTAACAACCTTCTGACACTGAATGAAATCAATGGTTGTCTTAAGTTCGCATGTGTCAGAAAAAACCCATTAGACTATACACCGACCATTGATGCTCTACAAGTGTTAGAACCCACTGAACCTTGAAAAACCTATCCCCACTGACACAATCCACCTCAGCACACCTGGACCAATATGAAACTTCCAATTCACTATGTCTGACATAGGTCCCACTGACCTCCCCTCAATTCCAAATTGATGATCGTCGCATGATCGCATGGCCTCGAAAGATTCCATGCAATCATATGACAACCATAGGATCAAAAGGTCACTGACATACCAGGCCCACCTGACAGCAAATCCAACAAATTACTGACATGACCAATGATAAACTGGCATGGCAGCATGACATGGCAATGGACCCACATTGACCCTTCTTTAGGGAATGCATCGAACGGCCATCGTTAAAGTGTTATGTTAAAACCTGTGCATCTTCCCTCAGTGGTATAGCGATGATCATTGATTCTACTGAGTCATTAGCAAGTCAACAGGGAAGGAAGTAAGGGCCCACTGGGATAGATGGCACATGATTGTGAATTCACATGTTAGAGACCTCTGACACCAAATAGTCTTGTGAATAAGTGACAGCCACAAGTTTAAAGGCCTGAAGACTTAGGAAAAATTTTGGTGGGGAAACTTAGGAAAATCAACCAATATTAAAAGGGGCCCGAAAATAAAACCTTTAGTTGCAAGATCGCATAACATCGAAAAGGTCATGTGATCATGCAACAAAGAAGGTTAAAAATTTAGCACATGCATTTTAGAGTTTGAAGTGGCCTGAATAAAGTAACACAAAATTAGAACAAGGCCAGGGTATTTTTAGGGCTTTTCACTACAACGGCTAGATTTTCAAAATTTTCACCTAGGATTTAAACCTGAGACAAGGAAAAATGATGTAGAGGCTAGGAAAAAGGGTATGTAGCCATGAAAATTTTTACCAGTGCTAACAGATTCAAGGCCAGTAAGTACTCCCATGGCTATTGGACAGAAACTGTCTAAAAATGATGAAACTATTGAAGTAAACCAAACTCTGTATAGATCCATTATTGGAAAGTTGCAATATGCTATTCACAATAGACCAGATATTGCTCTATTAGTTGGGATTGTGGCAAGATTCTCTAACAATCCTAAGGAAAGTCATATGATGGTTGTGAAGAGGATAATGAGATATCTAAAAGGGACATAATACTATAGACTGTACTACAAGAAGCATGAGAAATTTAAACTGCAAGTCTACACTGATGCAGATTGGGCAAGAAATATTGATGACAGAAAAAGTACTAGTGGTGGAGCTTTCTTTCTTGGACAGAGATTAGTTTCCTGGACAAGAAAAAAAAAAATTGCATTTCCCAATCTACAGCTGAAGCCAAGTATGTAGTAGCTACAGTGAACTGTTCAAACCTGGTATGGATTAAGCAATTGTTGGAAGGCATGAAAGAGGAAATCATTGAACCATTTGTCATATACTATGACAACACAAGTGCTATCAACATATCAAAGAACCCAGTGATGCACACAAAGACCAAACATATTGCTATCAAGTATCATTATTTGAGGGAATTGGTACAAGATAAAGAGGTGATAATGGAATATGTGAATACAAAGGAATAACTAGGAGACATATTCACAAAAGCTTTAACTAAGGATGCTCATGAATATCTTAGAGGTAAATTAGGGCTGCTTCCCCTAACTGAGGTTGCCTAGTTAAGCTAGGAGCACTACATCAAATTTGTTGCACAGAGTATCTGACAAATTGATGCAGAAAAGGTCACACTTTAGGAGCGGGCTAGAGTTGTGAAAATTAGAGCAAAGCTATAATCAATAATAAGAAAGATGATAGAGGGAGAAATATTGTTACTGAACTGACAAGATGACATTTACATCTGAAAGATGAAAGTTCTAGATACTTCTTTGGCATTATTGTCAAAGAGGGAGAGATTCAAAGATGAAAACACATGAAGTGGAAGTAATTCAGAGAATCAGAGGAAAAGAGACACAAAAAAGATTCAGAGGGAGTAACTGTGTGGATGGTCAAGAAAGTTAGGCTAAGTGATTTAGAATTAGAATGAAGCTAAGGATATTACAAATATTTTTGATGAATTGAAAATTTTTGGATTGGTTGGTGAATCATGTGTTATTCATATGCTATTGCCATCAATGCCAAAGAGGGATATTGTTGGAAACTACAATTGAAGCAATTGTTGTATTGTCATTGATGTCAAACCTTAACTAGTAAGACTATTGCTATCTAAGAAAGTACTATATCTATTGATTGATGAGAAGGATTAGGGTAAGGGTGATAACAATAGAACCTAGAGAAAGGTTGAGTTATATTGATACTTCAATGAGTACTTGATTATGTGGCACAATGATAAGATAATGTATTGTTTATCTAAGTAAGAAGAAAGATTGAACAAGTAAGCTTAATCAAGTAAAAGTGAAGAAATCTAGTTTAAGCCGAGTGATGTAAGTGTTGATCGAGCCAATATATGCCGAGTAAATTCAATGTTGACCGAACATCAGTTTATTGTCGAGTGACAGTATTAGTCAAGTGATAGTTTGAAGAGATGACCGAGTTACGTTGTGATGACCATGGAGATGAGCACAGTATTGACCAAGCATTAGTAATTTACATTTGAGGAAGAATTCAGATTCCTAGCCGACATAGTTGAATTCTTGGATTATGTAAATTGTGTTGACTTTATTAATTAACTGTATGGAGAATTTATTGCACAGTAAACCATTTTATTGTGATTTCAATAAAGAGATTGAAGATGTTTCTAGAAGGTTGTATGAAGAAATTAAATGTTGGAAGGATTTAATGAATCTGACCTAACCTTAAGATCTACGAAGGACATTAAGTGGAAAAAGATGGATCTACCTATTGAAGAGGTATATAGGAAAACCTAAGTGTGAGGTTGATACAGGAGATGCTAGAGTTGTTGATGTTATTGACTGATACAGTAGAAAGGCTGAAGGTGAATGAATTGATCAAAGTTGTGATTTCTTGAAGGGATTTCAAAGTAGATCAGTGATGGAGATGGAAATGGAACTCAGTCAGTAAGCCAACATATATGTGTGAATTGGATCTATTATTTGCAAAGTGAGTTGTATGTTTTTAGATCAAATACTACTACTACTTTCTAACCATTGTATCAATTTTAATCCTTTAATCAAGGTTGACCTAACAGTCATTGTATAAATCCTTTAATCAAGGTTGCATTCTAATGGAATGTGCTTAATTCCTCTAACAAGGCGCACTCCTAACAGGGTTGTTGAAATCATTTAACAAGGTCACACCTAGTAGTGTGTATGTAAACCTTTGACAGGGTTGGATTTTCATAGAGCTCACTTTAGAAGAGTGAAAATATCAGTAACATGTTACAAAGTGCTTTTTCCCAAATTGGGTTTCCACTATAAATTTTGGTGTCAATACTTGTGTGAATGTTTTGGTTTGAACATTTCTATGTTTTGCAAGTTAAATACTGTTGGATAGTGGACTGCACTATTATATATTTTTGACATACATTCTGTAATGACCGAGTAATGTTGGTTATTAGATCTGAGTTGTTGAAGTGTTAAAAAGTTTAATTCATACATCTGGACCTGAGAACAACTGATTCACCCCCCCTCTTTGTTGTTCTAAATCATATTAACACTAACTATTTAGCACTACTTAATACCTATAATGAGAATGCATTTTAATGCAACCTCTATTATTTTAATATTCATCATACTCAAGATTGCATGGATTTCAAATATAAATTACTATATTTGATAGATAGTAATATATTTTTTAAAGCTATCAATGACTAGAGAAAACCTTCAATTACTCCCTTTGATCAGAATTTAAAATTTTGTATTAATTTATTTCCTAGTCATGTCAATATTGTCTATGAATGTCATGAACTTGATCATCTTACTATGACAAATACAATACACATGTTGATGAAGATCCTATGGATGAGTATTATGTTAATTACCATGCACGAACTCATATGAATTTGTTTTTGTGTATTTCACATAATTGAGATACAATTTTTTAATGCCCCTCCATTTATTATATTTTCTTATAGTGATCCTATAAAATAACTATTTTAATCCCTTAGGAATATTTTTTTTTAAGGATTCAAATGGGAGAGAATGGCAGGAGAGGCGGGTTCGCTAGGGTTTCAAGATTGTGCGGAGAGGTCGAAGAGAAATTAGAAGAAGATGGAGACAGTGATGGAGGAGGATCATATTTTGTTTTAGTGCTTCATTCTAGGTGTTGTGATGTGTGGAGGGGACCACAAGCGTGGAGGTTCAAGCTGGTCAAATTTATTTGTCTTCTTTTAAGCCTCTGTTCTTTGTCTTGCTGAGCATTTGTGGTGGAGGATCTGGGCTCCTATTATTTTATGGGTTTTCTTTGAGCTGAATTTTTGTCCTCTTTCTATGTGGGCCTTCTATTTGAGATATGGAGTAGGTTTTATTGGGGGATTCTCTACGTTGAGGCTTTGTTCCATTTTTTTAAGGTAATTTACCAAGATCTATTAGTTGAGCCTGGGCATGATTTGGCTGATTTTTTGTGGAGGCCATGCAATCTTAGGCTATCCTTTTCTATTGTTTGGTTCATGGATGGAGTTCTTTCCTTAGATATGAGGGCCCTGACTTTGTAGACATTTTCCTTTTTGGATCTCTTTGGGCTTTTCTAGTGGATTCTTGTGCTGGTGTCCCTTATTTATTGATGTTAATCTCTTTTGGTGAGATTTTTGTTCACTACATTTGGAGTGGGGGTCTCTATGTGGTTTCCCATGTATTATAGTGGTTAGTAGTGGTTCTTCTCAGGGGAAACATTGAATTTATTGGTATTATTTATCTCTTGATATCTTTTTTAGGATGGAAACCTTCTTCTTGTGTATTGTGCAAACCAACTTTTTCTCATGATATGATAATGAGGGAAAAATAGATTCTATTTTTTTGAGATTGGTAACTATATCCTTCTTTGTTGTTGTGTCCATGGAGGCTTTGGTTTCTCTCTAGTTTTTTCAAACTTCTTTTAGATGGGAGAGATGCTTCTTCTTTGAAGCTAGTATTGGGTCTCTTGGTGTTGGTCCCTTCTTCTCTGGGATGCATGGTTTCTTTGGTTGGATGATGGTGGTGGTTGGAATTTATTTTCTTAAGAGTGGTGGATTTTATTATCTTGTCCATATTTCCTCCCTCCTTTTGATCAAATATTCATTTTTCCTGGAGAAGAAAATGTTAGAAATAGGGAATACTGAGAGGGGCGGGGGGGGTGAATCAGTATTCTACAAACTTTATCTTTTGCCCAATTATGGATATAACAGATTATCTTTAGACATGCATAACATAAGAAGCTAAACAATATGCATAGCAATAGAAATAAAGAACTCATAACACATGATATGTTCTCGAGGAAACCCTGGCCAAGGGAAAACCCCGGTGGGGATGGTACCCACAAAGATCCACTAATCAAAAGTATCTTGTTAAGGATGTTGACCCTGTTAGGAGTCTATTACAAGCATATAGTGTATCAGTCCTAATTAAGGGACTATAGGCCTTGTTAGAAGCCTCAACCCTGTTAGGAGTTGTCAATACAAAATCTGATTACCAGATGAGCCCACTGCCCAAACAAGTAATGTACAATGTATATTGATTACAAAAATGGATTAAGGTATATAACCTTATATTGCTTGCATCAATATCTTTTTTCTACTCTTACATTTACATCATATCATTACAATATTACCACATATCTCTTCTACTTCTTCTTACAATTACATATTACATATATACAAGTTATTAAGGAAAATAACTTTACATGGTCAACTTCCATATATCTTTATCTAAGATTTAAAATCTAGGATGTCATCCCTTTATATTTTTAAGTCATTATTTTGATAAACAAAATAATCCCTTAACTCTTTACCAATTCTACCTTCATATTGTGTCCTGTCGGCTTAACACTGTCTTCGGTAAAACTATCATAAATAATTCCGTACATGTCATACTGACTTGCACTCTAAGATGGGTCATCATTAGCCATCATAGAGTGTATGTTCAAGTGCACAAGTAGTGAACTTACTCTAGTCAACATTGCAAACAAAAACTATATCCTGGTGCACTGGTGAAAACATTGTCTTACACTTAGACAAATTTGCAATGCGCTCTGCTATACTTGCTCTCTGACCTATATGATCTTCATGTGGATCATATGTTTCCATAATGATGAAATTTAAGTACTCACTTCAGCCAAATTGCCAACAGTCTCCCCCTTTGTCATTGGTGGCAACATATGAGAAAATTGGCTAAGTGTACAAGTCAAAATCTCAAAATTGTATCAAAATTGTGGCCATAGCATATAATATGTATACTATCCTTATAACTCCTCAAAATATAATCTCTAATACATTTCTCCCCCTAAGAGTATCAATCCTTATCAAATATATCAATTTTTTGCTCTAATATCTCTCCCATTTTGACAACAATGACAAAATAAGGTAGGGAGGATTACAAAATTATATCCCAAAAAGATTATACCTTCATTTTCTTATTGCAAAGCCGGTAGGCTTGCAACGCAATCTATAAAATCAGCTTTCATAGCTTCTATCTCCCTTTCCCATGATTTCTTGATGGAATCTACCACATTGAGTAATGTGCTCAGTCCATAAGCTGCTATTTGACAAGCTTGGAGATTGTCAAATTTGAATTTTTGAAAGGATGTCTTAGCTGTAAGACATTTTTCTAACTTCTCTTCAATGATGCTCAAGTTCATAGAGATGTGTTCTCTCAAAAGAGTGAGTCTCCTCATTTTTCTATTCCTCTCATCTTGCAATATTCTTATTTCATCATAAAGCTTCTGAACTTTCTTTTCAGCATCACATACCTTCACATTAGGTCTAGAAAGAAGGTTACATTCATTCTAAATCTCAGCTTCTTTCAACTTGATCTTTTGTTCCTCTTCTACTGTCAAAATCTCTAGTTTTGTACACTATATGTACAATGATTTTCCTATCTCCAAATGTTTCCTCAAGTTCTTGATACAAATATCAAGACTGCTAACATCATTCCTGATATTCTAACTGATGTTCAAAAGCATTTTAGCTTCTTAAGCTACTTGAGCTTTCACTTTTGCAATATCAGATAGGTTAGTGAATTCATTATCAAAAGTGCTCATTACCTTCTTAGCTTTCTCCAAAGGGTCTGCCTTTGTGGTTTGTGTAGTTACAATGCTTTGTAACTTCTCAGTAAGGTCCTTCAGACTCCCTTCAAGATTCTTCACTTTCTTGTTCTTGCCAATGATTTTATTCAAAGAAGTGATCGATTCCAACTAATCATCATCATCAACTTCCTTTCCTAAATCTTCAAACAAATTTCCAATTTCTTTCTTCTTTCCAGTCTCAGGAGTGAGACTGATTTCTTCTATGGTAGGAATGGGTGCTTGAATCTCAGTCTCCTTAGGTTCTTCACTGATAGATTGAGTCTGCTCTGCTTCTTCAGTTCTATCTAGTTCATCAAGAGCCGAATTGTCAACAATGTTTGCTAAGTTCTTGAATACATTTTCATTAGTATCCAAGGTGACCTTAGTACCTTCTATATTCATAGTTTCATCTTCAATGTTAATAGTTGAAGGAGAGGGAATATCCTCTTATTTAGCTTCAACTGCTTGCTTTGCTGCAACCAATGGCTCTCCAACATTTTTTGCCATGACCTTGATTATTGCCTGCTTTGTATCTAAATTAAATTCTTCATATCTACCTCCCATAATCAAAATGGTTCTCCTTTTGGTTCTCAAATGGGTGCTTAAGGCCTTCAATATCTACTTCAAGTGTTCATCATCTCTCACATCACAAAGCTTCTTCACAAGATTCTTTCTGATATTAGTGTCTTCTTCAATTGCTCTCTCCTTTCTATTTATAAGTTTGGTATACAACTCATCAGGTATTTGACCTTGAATAGAATTAAATTTCTTGTCTTCCATAATCATATGCTTCACAATAGCATTCTCCAAATTTAGTCTTTCTGAATAATCATAAAGTTTATAGTACTTGTTCATTTTAGTGAAATTTCCATCTTGTATGATTTCTTCATTAACTCTCTCAACTCTCAGTTTCCATGCCTTCTTCTTAGCTGTAGTGTCATCATCCTTTATTTTTGCAATTTCTCTTGGTACTAGTTGAACTAAAGTCTTCTGTCTCTTTCCTGGTCCAGTAGCAATTTCTTTCATTCTCTTGCTAGCTGTGGAGGAAGTGGATCTAGTTGTTACTTGTTCCATTTCTAGTTCCTCTACTTTCACCTTGACTTGTGTAGGTTCTTGTTGTACTACACTAGATGACAAGGGTGGTACAATCAAGACTTCTTTCTATCCAATATCCTTGATTGTTGCTGTTGTCTATTTTGCTATTAGGAATTCTTATTCTGACATTCCTAAATCTTTCAGTATTCTCCTGATAGTGCTGTCAAATCTCTTCTTAGATTGCTTCTCTTCAGTTATAGCTTTTGCTAAGTTTAATTTCTCTTCAAAAGTTCCAAATCTGCTGCACTAAGTGTCCAATTTACATTTAAGTAATCTGCCAACATATTCTTCTATTTCAACCTTAGATATCTCATAGCCAAGAGGGTTTATGAACTCAATTCTTGGTTCCATTGCTTCAATATAGGTAAAGTCAGTGTCAACCATGAAACATATATCATTTTTATACTTCTTCATAAGTGACTATGGAATTCTTGATCTTCTAGTTACCATGTTTTGAAATGTCTTCATTACTAACATAGCACTCTCATTTACTTTGTCAATAACATGTCTCAAATATACTTTATTTATCCTTTCCATAGTAGTTTTTCCATCATTCCAATCATTTGCAATGGTGTACAGAAATCTTCTCAATGAGTGGAAAAACATGTATGTGATTAAGGATGAAAATCTAAATTGTGCATGCTTAGATTTCTTAATCTTCTCCAAGTTTTCAAACAATTGAATTCTTAGAATTTCACACATATCAACTGGTACTTTGTCAACACACATTAAATAGGCAATATGTACCATTCCAACTGCCATATCATCTTCCCTAGAATTTGCACAAAACTTAGTGGTTAGGATCTTGCATAGGTATCTCACATCATCTTGTTTGATTTTGCTAATCACAATTCCTCTACCATTGTAGGATGAACCTGTGTTGTCTATGACTATTTTTCTCATTTAAAGGAATAGCACCAACTTTAGATAAACCTATGACTTCATGAATCAAGTCATCTATAATGTCTATCACTCTATCCTCTAGCCAAAAATTCCCATTATGAATTCTGCTCAAAATAATCTTAGTGCATTCTTCATTGTCAAACTCATACTTCAAAGCATACTGAACAATCTCATTATCTTTCAAATGTTCATATCCTTGTTTCAATGACATATCATGGTTGTAAATCTTCTGATATTCATTGGTAAAATCACTATCACTGATGGTTTCTAACTTGCATCCAAGATAACTTCTCACATTTTCTAAATGCAAAACTCCATCTGGTACAGATGATAATGCTAACCTAGGATCATCTTCTTCCAAGGGTTCTATGAGTTCCCTCTTCATTCTAGGTCTATTCTTATCTCTAAAATTGTGAATTAAGGATACATCCATGACTACTTTAAATTCCTTATACCGATTCAAAGATCTGTCAAGATAAATACCTCAAATTCATGATTTTAGGGCTTTCGTAGATTCGGCGCTCAAATCTTTCACCAAATCAGTGCAAAATGCTTCCAATCTTTGTTCCTTGCTCTCCTAAACACTTCAATTCACTTTGATAATCAAATAAAATCAATCATAACCTTTTATTACTTCAATCTCACTTAGATCTGACATCGCATTCAATTCTTTTGATGCTTCTTTCCAAAAAGTTGTTTTTTGCTATCCTGCAAAAACTTAAAACTTCTTGCGATCTTGCAAAACATAATATTTTATTTTGCACTCTTAACCATAGCATTAGTACATCATAAACTACTTTACATTAACTGCACAAGACTTAATTCAATAAAAATCTACTTCTACACTAATTCTAAGTTCCTAATCTACTGCAATTTTCATAAATTAAGTGCTTTGAGTTAGGTCAGGTAAGTATTCATTCTTACCACTTGATACTTCACCTTTCTGATTACCTTCAATGTTAAATATGTCTCCTTGATCTGTTCCTTTAACAAACTTCACTTCATCTACATTACTACAGCAACCTTTCTATCTGTTACATGCATCTTCATTTCTTCTTGCATGATTTCTAGGGTTAGGGTTAGGGTGAAAAACTCCATTGTTTATTCTGCAAAACCTTGTTGTATGTCCAATCTTGTTACATATCTGAAAAAAAATTCCATTGTTCCCATATCTTGGTCCTTGTTGATTGATTTTTGATCTACAGTTTCTAGCAATGTGTCCAATCTTGTTGCATCTATAACATACTACTTCATTTCTTCTGTTCATATCTTCAGTAGCTCTCTTATCTACATTGTTAGTATTCCTAAACATTCTACTACCATAATTATTCTCAATAACTTTAGGTATTCTACATTCAATAGCTCTATGTCCAAAACCATGACAATTATAACAATAACCATTAAGAGGTTTAAATTGTTTACCTGTGCAATCTCTCTTCATGTGACCAATAGTATTACAACCAAAACATCTACATTTTAATTCTCTTTGCATACCTTTGGGTGATTCTTCTTGGTTCAGTGGTTCTTCTTCTTTAGGTGGTTCTTCTCCTTTAGGTGTGTCATTAGATTTGTTGATCTCATCTGACTTCTTCTTATCTATGCTTTCAGATTCTTTCAGATCTAGTTCCCTTCTTTCATCATTTGTTCTTAATATATTAAATCCAAGTCTAGTCTTATCATAGGATGGTTTTCCATAAGATACTTGTTCTTCAATCTTCTCACTATTTGAATATAGCCTTTCAAGTTGTTGTTTGGATTGAGTCAATTCACCTTTCACAATCTTATTGTATTTCTCAAGTTCTGCATGTTGCAAATTTACTTTCTTAAATTCAGATGTTACTTTGCCAAGTTTAGATTTTAATTCTTCATTCTCAATCTTCAACCATTCATTCTCAGATCTCAGATTTGCTTCATTTTTATCATTTCCATCTTTCAAACTAAGCTCCAGATTTGCTATCTTCAGTTCATGCTTAAGGATCACATTTTCTTTTTCTAAATTGTCATCACAATCTTCAATAAGAATTTTGGATTCCTTTTCAGATTTCAGATCTTCTACCTTGTTTTTCAGTTTCTCAATAAGGTTCTTTGCATCATCATATTTCCTTTTCAGAGTGTTTCTTTCATCAGTAAGCATATCAATATGTTCAAGAGCTTCTTCAAGATTCTTCTGTAGTTGATCCATATCCATAGAGATCTTACTCAAGCTGCTAGGCTTTCCTTGAATGATTCTTCTCTGAGTAACTAAGCTCTAATACCAATTGTTAGAAATAGGGAATACTGAGAGGGGGGGGTTGAATCAGTATTATACAAACTTTATCTTTTGCCCAATTATGGATATAACAGATTATCTTTATACATACATAACATAAGAAGCTAAACAATATGCATAGCAATAGAAATAAAGAACTCATAACACATGATATGTTCTCGAGGAAACCCTGGCCAAGGCAAAACCCTAGTGGGGATGGTACCCACAAAGATCCACTAATCAAAAGTATCCTATTAAGGATGTTTACCCTGTTAGGAGTTTATTACAAGCATATAATGTATCAGTCCTGATTAAGGGACTATAGGCCTTGTTAGAAGCCTCAACCCTGTTAGGAGTTGTCAATACAAAATCTGATTACCAGATGAGCCCACTGCCCAAACAAGTAATGTACAATGTATAATAATTACAAAAATGGATTAAGGTATATAACCTTATACTACTTGCATCAATATCTTATTGCTGCTCTTACATTCACATCATATCATTATAGTATTACCACATATCTCTTCTACTTCTTACAATTACATATTACATATATACAATTTATTAAGGAAAATAACTTTACATGGTCGAATTCCATATATCTTTATCTAAGAGTTAACATCTAGGATTTCATCCCTTTATATTGTTAAGTCATTATTTTGATAAACAAAATAATCCCTTAACTCTTTACCAATTCTGCCTTCATATTCTGTCCTGTCGGCTTAACATTGTCTTTGATAAAACTATCATAACTAATTCCGTACATGTCGTACTAACTTGTGCTCTAAGATGGGTCATCATTAGTCATCATAGATTCTATGTTCAAGTGCACAAGCACTGAACTTACTCCCCTAAACATCGCAAACAAAAATTGTATCCTAGTGCACTGGTGAAAACATTGTCTTACACTTAGACAAATTTGCAATGCGCTCTGCTATACTTGCTCTCTGACCTGTGCGATCTTCATGTGGATCATATGTTGCTATAATGACAACATTTATGTACTCACTTCAGCCAAATTGCCAACAGAAAAATATTTCTAGTTTTTGTTCTTTTGGTGTTGGTGTTGAGGTTCTTGGTGGAGATTTCCTAATTTCATATTTGTTTGATCTTGGGGGGTTTGTTTTATTTTGAGAGGGTTCTTTGAAAATATTAACCCCCTCTTATTCCCCTCTCTAATTTGGGATTTTTGTGCCTTGAATCTATTTTCTAGTGCCAATTCTTCTTTGGAGAAGTCTTTGGGAGTTTTCCTCTTGGGATTGATTGGTTTCCATTCTTATGCATCCCTTCTCAAGGTTCCTTTCACTCTGGAGCTAAATTCTCTTAGTACTTTTGTTTGGTGGTCACTTTTCTTTGTGTGGATGGGGACGACTGGCTCCATGATTCTTAAGAGAGTGCTTTATAGCGCTTGTGGCCCACTGCTCCTACATAGGGTTGGTGACTTCCAACCTTTAATTTTTATTGGCTTCGGAAGGTGGGATTTTAGCCAAGGTGGATTTGGTTGTGTTTAGGGAGGATCATTTTGAGAGTAAGGGCTTTGATGCGTCTCATCCCTTTCTCTTCTTTCCTCTTCATTGGATCCCTTGGTTGTGGCCATGTTGGTTGGTGGCAGGTGAGATGTCCTTTATTTTAGGGTTGTTGTTTGAGGTTGAATGTGATGATATTTTGAGTGGGGGATTTATTGTGTTCATGGATTTCCTTCTCTCCTCCCTATAGTGGGTGCTTCTTATCATTTTAGTATTTTTTGGTGCAATTGGTGGTGGTTCTTTTTTTGTAGAAATTGTAGTGGTTTTGATTTGTGAGTGTTTTAAGTGGACATGTGTTAATCTTCTCACTTCCTTCTCTTCCCTTTTGTTGGGCTAGAGATTTCCTCCTCTATTGTTGGTCTCTATTTTGGATAACTTTCCTGTGGAGGTGGTGGGTATTCCTTTTGAGGTGGAATCTTGCGTGGCCTTTATGATGTTAGTCCTCCTTGGTTTCCTTTCTTTGGTTCCTCTTATCATGGTGGAGTGCAGTGGTGCTGGCAGAGGATCCATTTTGAGATCATGTATAGTTTTTGGGAGTTAAGTTAAAACCCAAATATTGTGGTTTTGGGATCCATCAAAACCTTTTGGATCTCTTTTGTTAAGATATTTTCTCTTTAATGTAATTCTTTGGCCTCTTTATGGGTTCTTTTGGGAAGTTGGTGCTTTGGATGATATGTATCTTTTGGTTGTTGGCTATTTGTTGGATTTGGGCTGGTTTTGGGCTAATGTTCTACAAATAATTTCTTTGTTGCAACGTCTCATCTTAGAGGGGTTCTAGATCCTCCTCAAAATATTCTTGTAATGGGTTTTGGAGTCCCATCAAAACCTATTTTTTCCTTCATAAAAAACTATTGTGATCCCTTATATGTATCTAGTATTTTTATAAGCAGTTTACTTATTTTCTCATTTATCATGCATGTCAATTTAATATATGCACTACCTATTTTTTTGTTTAGTTTTCATATTAAGAAACATGTTCGTGCATGTTCTAGAACTTTGTTAAAATGTCTAAAAGAATTTTGGTTTTTACTACGAGTTGCATAGTTTTGTATTTGATAGTTTATCTCCTAATCTGTTTCTAGTGTTATGTTGTTTGATTCCACATGTGAATAGATGTGGTATGTGATGGGATTAAGTGTTGTACACCATTGCATAACACCAAATATTATAAAGTTATAAATTAAATAATTATTTATTTATGGTTCATTTAGGAGATGATTTTA
>BSBK01002657.1:300000-445000 GCA_027943335.1 Chamaecyparis obtusa | reverse complement strand
GATTTTTTTGGATTATATGAGGTATAGGCATACATAATAAATACTTAATGTTCAAAGAAAAATTTCAAGTTAGCAACATTCATCTAAGTTTCATGCAAGGAAAACCAAGAACCATTATCTTCAAAGATTAAAGAATTTTTTCTCACAAACATAGGTGCCATTGAATGGGAATTGAAAAGGAATACTCTCACACAAAGTGACATAAAATGAAACTATAAGGATGACCCTAATACCTGCATTTTTGTTCATAAATATTGGGATTTTTTAACATTGGAAAACTCTTTAGGAATATTCAAAGTTCATTATTTACATAATAGAGGTTTAAAACCCTTAATCTATTGACTATACCCCTGTACCAGTCACAGTCACCAACGCCAGTCAATTTATTGACTTTATTAACAACAAAAATAGTATAATGATATAGTAAAAGGAAATGTTCCTATATCATCACCTGGCCAAGATCACGTTCAAACACACATATGGATTAATTGTTCTATTCACTATTCCATGATATAGTGGATTACTAGAGTTGCAGAGAATTTAATCTTTTATTGATATTCCTCTTCTTCTTTGTTTCATACATCTTGATGCAGAGCCCTCTACTATCACCTTAAGGAGACCAACTCAACTCGAGGATTCAACAAGTAACTTGGAATCCACTCAAGGAATTAGCCTCAACTCAAGGATTAAGTAGAGTTCCCTAAATTTGTTAATCACTTCCACAACCCTACTACACAAGTTCACTTCCTCATTTCTTGGCAATTCCTCGTAGCACCATCTCTAGCCGAGGACACCTAGTGCACCTAGTACCTCCACCATGTCAAAACCTCAACTATGATTTTCACCCTGATCCTAACATCAAGTATCATCTCATCATGGTCTATTCACCATGTTTCAACACCCCATTCACTCTGATCTATTCAACTTACATGATTCTTCTTCTACAGCCTTTCTAGGCCTGTCTAGTAGCCCTACACACACAAAATCAGCAAATTACACCCAAAGTCTCCAAACAACTTGGCAAAGTACTTACCTTTTCAAATACCCTTCTCAAATTTACTAACCCCATCTCAATCTTAGTCTTGCCTCCTTTGACTAGTGAATACTTCCATCCCCAAATGCTCTTCTCCTAGGCCTAATTAGCCCTCACTCAACAAAGAAACTCCTATTTCCACTTGTCTCTAGGACTCAGAGGATTGAAAAAATCTTCATTTCATGCATATGTGGTAAAAATTCATGAGATACTAAAGAAGACCTGCTATTTGTCAAAAAATTCTCATTGTCCCCCACAAAAAAATAAGTAATAACTACTCTACCCTTAATTTGTTTAACAATGCACCATATTAGATAAAGTAGGTTCTATCACACATGGCACAGACTCTCTTCAAACTCAAAATACATTGCATGTGTAGTACAAAAATCATGAGATTCTAAAGAAGGCCTCACTCTTAATCAGCCAAATCTTCCTTGCACCACATAAAATTCAACTTTTCTCTAATGTTGTAGTTGCAAATAATGAATTTTAAATTTTATTTTCTTATATTCAATTAAAGGCACTCAAAATCAGTGAAACACTCATTTTTAATTTGCATGAGCTGCGAAGAGGGCACCATGCGTGAAGAGGGAAGAGGGTACTGGACTTTTGCTTGTGAGTTATGATAATTATTGTAAACATGCCATTGGTTCAATACATTTAAAATAAAGGTCTATTTCTGTAGATTGCTAGCACGAAGGAAGATTTGACCTAGCCAAATAAAGGTCTAATTCTGTAGACTATTGATCAGACAAATCTTCATTGTCTTCTGATTGTCTTCTTTATATACTAGCATGTATTAATTGGATGACAAATAAAGAAGCATTTAGACAATCAAAAGACAATGAAGATAATTTTAAATGCATTTAACACAAATTTTTTTTACAAAACTGAACCAATGGCATGTTTACAACAAAGAAATAGAGTGATGATAATATGCTAAAAATTGTATTCTATTTAATACATGCCAAAGGACTAGTCCCAACAATTCTTAAACATACTTTATCTGATATGATGAATTCTTAAACAATTAAGGTTGGAGTAGACATAGTTATCACACAGTTTTTTGTGTGGTACAAGGAAGATTTGGTTGATTGAGAGTGAGGCCTTCTTTAGAATCTCATGAGTTTTGTACTACACATGCAACGTATTGTGAGTTTGAAGAGAGTCTGTGCCATGTGTGATTGTTAAGTAATGGGAAAGTTATGATGATTTAATTATAGAACTACTAGTCCCTTAAAACGTTCAAAAAAAATTTCTCAAAAGATGCACCCTCATGGAATACGATAACTTCAGGTTATGCACAAAATGGATCTATCTTCTATCTCTATGCTCTTATCTTATGTAAAAATGGGAGATTTATGACAAAGTATAGATATCCATCAAGGCATAAATAAAATTCAACTTTTCTCTAATGTTTTAGTTGCAAGTAATGAATTTTAAATTTTATTTTCTTATTCATAGAAGCTTGTAGTATAGTTTTTTTTAATGTAGACAATATAGACAGTGTATTTTCCCATAGTGTTGCTTAGTCTTGATTGAGGATGATAGGCACATGGTCGCTAAACTAGACTTGCATAGTGCAGTTAGATTGAAGGGGTGATTATTTTGGTAGTGAAGATGAGAAGAAAAATACAATTCATTAGTTAAATGTTTTGTATATAAATTGGGTACTACTTTTGTAGGTAGTTTTAGCTCATTGTTTTGTAATGTAATTTTTCAATTTCATGTATTTTATCTCCTATTTATTAGGTGCATGAGATGAAGGTTGAATGTAAGAGTCTTATAATGTTGAGTTACCTTTGGATCTCGAGTTTTTGATACTCCTATGATGATCTTTCTCAACAAGTATTTTATTCTATTGTTGTTTTTTGAATAACATATTGGCTAAATACAAAACTATGTACTTCTACAGGACAGTCAACACAAAATTGAAGCATCAAACAAGACTTTTTTTTTAAAGCAAAAGTGGATGAGCCGTTGTATATATTTATAAATTTTAATAAAAACTAATTCAAAAGTTCAATCGGGAAAGAACCAAAAAGAAAACCCAAAATTGTCGCTATATACAAAAGGTTATAAGGTAAAACCTTATACAGTAATAGTTTCAAATATTATCACATTTCATTACAATCGTGAGGCCAGAGCCAACTTTGAAAAAGAGTAAAAAATGTCAAAGACCAATACATTTTCAATTTTGAAATGAAGTTGCTAAGACCAAAATGACGATAGACATCAACTTGAGTATGTGCTAACATGTGTATGAACATTCCAAAAAATCCTTGTAGCTCAAATTTGTAGTCTACTCCTCCATGGTATCATATGCATGTGGGACAAAATTCGGTTGAGTGCGGTGACCAGCCCAAGGGCTCAGCAAGCCATCTTGAGATCAGCTCAATCTCAGAATTTGGATTCCATGCGGAGTCATGTATATCATTGCCAAGGCCCCTAAAAGAGGGATCAACTTCATTCCAACCTAGAGCTACAGGGTGTGATTGAGCAGAGTGAGCGACCAGAGAGCCACTAGCCTCATCTGTAAGTAGTGTGTTTCCACTTGGGCTTGTCACAGCAGGTAACGAGAGAACTGGAAAAAGAACTGGGTGAGCAGTAGGGCATGAGGAAGGTCGAATATATGGAGCTTTGAGTGGTTGGAGAAGTTCCTCAACCACCATTTTAATCTTCATCTCCAAATCAAACCCCAACATTTGACCATATGATTGCAAGGAATCTTTGAAAAATCAAAAGCTTTGCTTTTCCAATGCTTTCTTAATACTATCGTATGTAACCATGGATGCATGATTCTTAAACAACATGTGACAAGAGAAGAGGCCACCCACTAGAACGTGTCTAGACCATAAATCATATCATTGCATTGCCTTTTGTAATTTCTTTCCTTCCCAAAAGTGAGGCTTAACAAATTTGAAGGTGAGGATTTCCAAAAGTTGTACAAACTGCAACAAATCCATGACATTTGAGAGGAAGATTTACACCACCTACGATAGGTAGAGGAACTATTTTGATTGTGGGAATAGATTCTCTTCCCCAATTAGTATTTTGATGGTTGGCTAATTTGGAGCAAAAAAGATAAACATCTCATCTAGCATAGGGTTAGATATATTTTGTGGTAACGCTTCTTCATCCTCACCAAGCAAAATCCACAACCAATAATTTTTTGGTTTAATTTGTAGGTGGAACATGCATTCAAATAGTAAGTAATGTAGAATAACAAAATAAGTAATATGTTATGTCTACATTTTGTTCTTTTCTGAGATTACATCCATGTTTTATATCCACAGAATGGTTGAAACTTGAAATTTACAATTTGATAAAAGTACTGACAGGTGTTGTTCCCTGCACCCTCAATCAACAACTTGCCTCCATTTGTGGTCTCAATTTGCCTCCATTTGTTGTTCCTTGCACCCTCAAAAAGCATTAGATAGGCATATTTGTCATTTTAAGATCAAAGATAAAGGCCCCCTTTTTTATGCGCACATGCACACACACAACACATACAACATATACAACCTTCACCATGTAGATTTACCTAAGCACTACTGGGACCTTACCCTACAACAAATGTATTATTGTGAAAGTCATCACAAGTCCATTTGTTGCTAGGTCTAGCTCCTAGTAGTGCTTGGTCAAATTTGATGCATTTCTGATATATTTTTTGCATAATATATATGATATTTTATTTTGATTTACAAACTACTATATTATTTGAATATCTTTCTTTCTTGCCACAATAGGAAAGAGTTTGAGGTGGAAAACTACAATAAAAGAAGTGTTTCAATTTGGTATACTATACTAAAACATCATTTCATAACTAACTTTTCAATTTCTATATATTATTAAGTTATAGATAATCTAAGTGAAGAAGAATCATGTTAGACAATCCAAGTGAGAATGTAATGGGGATACAATCAATATATTATGGTCTAACTTGAAAAGAAAAGGTGATGAAAAATGTTATTGTCCCTGCAATATTTGTAAGGACTTAAACACTAGAAGATTGATAACCAAAAAAACTAAGAGACATTGTAGGGATAATGGTCACATTGAACGGGGGTTTGATTATCATCAATTGGTAAGTTTTTAATTATATTTATTTAATAATTAATATATATATGAAATACACTTGATGATGAGATCATTATCATGGTTTATTTGTGTTCATCACTTTTATATAGGTCGACCTCCCTAGGGGAGTATGTGATATGGACCATGGAGGTGCGAATATGGAGAATATGGCTTTGGAAGTGGAGGATCATGGAAGTGTGAATATTGAAGCTAAAGATTATGATCCCATGGAAGATGATCATCATGCGCTAGATAACACATTTGAAGATGATGGTACTAATATATTGATCCATGATACATTTGGTACTGGTGCAACTGATGATGATGATCAGGATGATGTTGATATCATCCATGATATACCTCTACTTGAGAAGGAAGTCATGACCCTTTACAAAGGTTCCCAAACAACTCTTCTCTCTGCTATATTTTTGTTGTTTAACTTGAAGGTTATGAATAGTTTATCCAACATAACAATGTCACGTATGCTAAGGTATGTCATTTATGTCATTATAGTAATTAAAGGGTGAAACATGTACCATAAATATTATTAATATTAACAGCTTATATTTTTTTCTATAGATTGATAGGTGAGTTTTTGTTACCACCATCGAATATTCTCCCTTGCTCATACTGAGAATTATGTGCCACTATGAAAGATATTGGAATAGAGTATCAAGCAATAGATGCTTATCCCAATAATCATATTATTTATTATAAAGAACATGAATTTGCAACAGAATGCCCTAAATCTCATATAAGTAGATATCAAATAGATCAAATAACAAAAAAGGTGTCTCACAAGGTTCTTCGTTACATCCCCATTTTACCATGTTTGCAAAGATTTTTCAGGTGTAGTAGCTTAACACAATTTATGGATTACCATGCATGCAATAGGAGTTGAGATGACATTATTCGAATGCCTGTGAATGGTTATGCATTTAAGGACATAGAGGAAAAGTGGCCACACTTTATCGAAGAAACTCAAAATCTCAAGCTTTCATTGGCAGCAGATGGTGTCAATCCATTTGGAGAGCTAAGATCTGTTTACTCTATTTGGCCTATTTTTTTCATCAACAATAACATTCCTCCATGGATGTCAATAAAGAGGGAGCACATTATGTTGGCAATGATTGTTCTAGGCATTTGATCATTTAATAGTTATATGCATGTAATTATAAATCTTGCAGTAAAATGGTCACAATAATTATGTAATGTTGTTGTTCATTCAACTAGGTAAATACCAAGTTAAAGATATGAATATATATATTGAGCCTCTTATTGATGAGTTGTTGGAGTTATGGAATGATGTCACTATGTTTGACATCTCTAGACCAATAGGACACAGACAATTTTAATTCCATGCAATGCTTGTATGGACAATACATGATGCCCCAAGGCTAAAACATTTTTTTGGTATGTTTTGGTGAATTCAAGTTGTACATGATAATTCTAAATATAAAAATTAACATATTTAATCCAATTGTATCGTTATCTTGTAGGTCTTCAAATAAAGGGAAAATTTTCATGTCCGATTTTTGGTCCAAAGATGAAATCTCGTCATTCAAAAAATTTAGGAAAGCAAGTGTTTGATGAGCATAGACACTTTATCCACAAAAATCATAAGTATTGAATTACCAAAAACCATATTTTCAATGGGAAAGAAGAGACTATATCTAAGCCACGGAGAATGACACCTTGCCTATGGAAGTTGGAATATAATAGAATTAATCATCAAGGTACTATCGTTCTACCTAATGGTTTATGTTTGGAATTTGTATATTTATATTGTGTTTGTTTGCTGATTATGTGATTGATGATTGTGAATGTCGTCAAGGTAATACTACTGAGCACCTTCCAAAGGGACTAAAATGTTATCCCAAAAAATTTCGTAGGTTACCCTACTACGAGCAGTTGCAAATTGTGCATTTGTTTGATACTATGCATATTGGAAAGAATGTAACAAAGACATTGTCAAAGATATTGGATGGAAGGCATAACAAAAAAAATAAATTCAAAATTTGTAATGACATTCATGAATCCAATCATGCAATGAAAATTTTCATTGAATCAAATAGAAATGGAGAATGGATTAATATAAGTGCCCTTCCTTGGTTATTAACAAAGCAGTAAAGTGATTCCATAAAAGAAGTCATACAAAAAATTCAATTTCACACAGGATTTGCTGCGAACATAAGCAATACCATATCAAAGAAAAATGAATTTGGGCCAGGGTTGAAAATGCATGATTGGCATACCTTCATCAAGGTAAGTCATGTTCTTTTGTATTTACAATATATTTGTAAACTGCCTGTACTTCTCATTGTATTATGTGAGAAAATAATGACATGATTATTTTTATAATTGTTGTAGGACGTGCTATATGCACCCTAAAATGGTCACCTAGACTTTGCGCGCCCATTCAGCAATTTATCAAATCCTTGAATCAATATTTTCAAAAATGAACATTTTTAAAATTATATCAATTTCCTTGATCAAATCCTAGTTTTATGATTTATTCGATTATATTCTATGGGATAACCATTTTATCTTAAAGTCTTTATTTATTTAAAAGGAATTCCCTCCCATTTTATTAAATAAAAAGCCCCCACTTTTCCTCTTATCCTAAGTTGCACAAATAAAGCATTATTCTTATTTTATAAAAAGAAGAAAAGCACTTTTTGTCTCATATGGACACAAAAGTCAACTCTTATTTTCTCATTGGAGGATATTTGTGCACATGGATTGCTCCTCTTTCAAGCTCCACCCTTGTTTAAATCTTTTGCCTCTTAATCTCCATGGTCCATTCCTTTTCAATTCCTTTAAAAGGAGAGCTATGTTCTCATTCTTAGATCCCAAATTTGAATACTAATCTTATGCTACAGGATTTTTTGGAGAGTTTGGATCTTTTAGAGATCTTCATGCATTTAGCTTTCATTCTTGCATCATAGCTTCATGTTTATGATTTCTAGCTTACTTTCCTTTATGCTCTAGATTAGCTCACATAGCTTAATTAGCAAGGGTTTGTAATACTTCTATCTTTCCTTTCATAGCTTAGCTTGCATCTTCATTCTTAGCATAGCTTGCATTGCATTGCATTTTCATTGATTCTTGAGGATATTGGCATTCTTGCCCTTATCTCTTTGAATCTCCCATTGTGTGGTTTACTAGCAAGGTTGCATGCTTCAATAGCTCGAGCTAAGAGCACCATCAACATCCTTGTGACTCCATGCCTAGGGACCTCTAGGTCACTTTCTCAAGGTTTCCCATTCATGGATTCCCTTGGAAGTAATGACTTAGAGAAGTGCACTATTTAGTGTGTACATTTTTTGCGCCCATCGTGGGGCAGAACACTCTTGTTTTGTCCTTCCTTTTATGCATTTTTCATCATTTTTTTCATCAATATTTGCTTGCTGTTTCATTTGACAGAATTATAGTGCGATAGTTTTCCAGTGTCGTACAATAGTTTCTTACATACCAGTGCAATATTTTAATAGTTAAAATATCGCACGCTTTGGCAGATTGTGTCGCACTCTTGTTATATTCTCTGTCATAGGTAGGTATCAGGAATTATCACATGGAGATAAAATATTGCACTAGTACAGAATGAAATATCACACGATCCTTTCTCTGACAAAAATATTGCCCAGGCCTAGCAGTGAGAAATTTTTGTCATTTCTTTGCAAGATTTACTTGGTTTGATTCAGATTTTTTATTTGTTGTTGTAGAACAGAGGTCTATTTACAGATTTCATTTGGTTTTAATGTGCTAACCCTTGTAGGGCTAACAAGTTTTTCTTGTAGGTGCTCTCATTGCTTGATTATTTGCTTAAAAAAATGCATGTCAAAGCTCCAACAAGGGCTACTAATGGTTTTTGCAGGGCTGCCCAAAGCATAAAAACCAATCAAATGCTTGTTTAATTGATTTCTTTTAAGTGTGGCATATACTAGTTGTTTCATTTATTAGGCACTTAATATCTTATTGTAGGAATCTTTGGGTGGTAGGAGAAGTATGCTCTTCACCCTTGTGGTGAACTAGAAAATCTTGACCCATCTTTAGATTTTGAAAGCAAGAGGGTAATTGAACCTTTTCTTGGTGTATTGGGAGAAATTTTTGAGCTAGGAGATTATGCTCTTCACCCTTGAGGTGAAACAGAAATCCTGACACTCAAAGGTTGATCCACTCTTTGTTTATCTTTTAGAATCCTTCAGCGGGTCTGCTCTTGAGCAATCAAGAGGAACGACCCAAGTGGGGACAAGTTTTTTACTGGCTATTTCAACCCACTATAAACTCAAGGCTATCAAGGACACAAAACCTTGGTAGATGTAGTACTTGTCTTCGCTTGATGTGAGTACTTGTGGGATTGTGACCATGAGAAAAATGTTGAACAAGAATGCTTAAGGTACTCTTGTGGCCACAAGGTCCGTTACTTGCCACAAGGTAAGGAGTCCCATTGGGGAGCAAGAGGGGTATTACGAACAGAAGCCCTTATTAAGAACCATAGATAGAAGCCACCCTATTTTTCCTCTTAGCTTCTTGGTGCAAGGATTGATCCTAGTAGACTAACTCAGATCACCCCAAGATTACTCACCATATATGTTCCTTTGGTTGTGTCATTGGAACTTCCATGACAAAACCAATATCTATTGTGGGCAACCACTTTGTGTGAGGCAATGGAGCATCAAGTGTGGGCCAAGTTGTTAAGTATTGAGCCATTGTCTTTTTGGGCTAGTAAGTGCTTGAAGTGTTCTCGTTGTGATCTACCCATGTAAATATTCTCAAACATCAAACATCATGGTAGCATTCATAGGATTTTATTGCTTTGATATCACAAATTGCTTGTCTTGGCAAGGTTTCTTTTGCCCTTTTGAAAGTGTTTTATGACATGTTTGATCACCTACTATTTGCAAACCTATCTATTTACTACTATCACTATGCTTGAAATCAAAAAATCCAATCTTCAAACTAAAATTTTGGCCAAACTACCCTTAAAACTAAGATTTTTAGCACTCACTGGTCAAGAGTCGTACGATCCTAAAACTATATCACACACTGTACTGGGAATTATCATGCGATAGTTCATCACTGGAAGACTATCGCACTGCTTGCCTAGAAAGTATCGCATAGGCTACTTGGAAACTGTCACATTGATTACTGAGAAATATCATCTGGTCAAAAACTACCGTATTGTTAGCCTAGAAAATATCATACAGAGTCTTTTTGCTATTTGTCTGGTTTATGCAATTTTCAATCTTTCCTTAGTCGACTAGATTTTAGTAGGTGACTTACTCTACTTCTAGAAACCTATTTGTACCTTGGGTTCCTATTTTTAGACCCCTTGAAGTAGTGTTTTCTAATTTTACAAAGTAGTCTTTCTTGACATTGATAAGTTAGGAATTATCCTTGTTGAAAAAGTACACCTTTAGATTCTTTGGTAACACGCTTGGAGAGTTTCAGTACTCTTTTGTCCAATTCACTTCCATCAAAATTCAATTTCAAATTTAGATATATATTGGTAAATCCATCCTCCTGGTCCATATGTGTTAAGATACTCATCCTTTTATTATACACCTCTGTGGTAGTGTTGGTTTACACCTTTTGCAGCTTTCTATCTTACCATCTCTTTTTGGACAATTGAACACTTTTACTATCCTAGTTTGGTATTGACATCTCATAGGGTCATCTTATCACCAAGGGTCTTTTTCTTTCATGTTAGTTATGAAAAGGTACCAATTTAGTCAAGGAAAATGACCTCAAGTTGTCTTTGAACAATTACCCTTAGTCCAAACTCGTCAAAATTGAAAGGGAAAGAAACCCGTCTTTGATCAATCACCTAGGAGCGAGTCTGAGGCTTGGGTTGACCCAAAGAGAAATCCTAGTGAGTTGAGCACCTCTTTACCATCTTCTCAATCAAATATGGACATGAGCTACACCTTGACTAGAAAAAAAAGGGAAGCGATGGATCAAACTCTTGATGATATTTTCCAAAGACATAGGGATAACATGTTGTTTGGTGATGACAATCAACCTGAATCATCCCCTATTAACTCAAGATATTTAAACGTCCATCAAAGAGCTAAAAGACATTATGGGCAAGCTCACCAAGATGCACGGTCACAACATGAAGACCAAAACAATGAATCTAGTGATGCTCATGTGAATCTGGATTCACTAATGACTTGTTCAAACACTCAAGGTCCAACTCGCCACTCAAAAAAACCTCAAGATATGCAAATGAAAGGCTTAAAAGAATTGAGCGCAAAAAGAAAGCCTTTTTTGATGAACAAGCTACTAAAGAAGAAAGGTTTAGACACCTAGAGGAAGAGAAAAAAGCCTTGCTAGAGTTGAGAAGAAAAGAATTCCAAGAGGAACAAGATAGGCTTTTGGACCACCAACTCAATGATCAATTCAACAATAGGGGTACCAATAGTGGAAACAACTCTCCACCATCTACTCCCTCAAGAACCCCAAGAAGTAGAAGGCGGTCAAGGACCCCTTCAAGATCTCCTAGTCCTAGAGGAAGGAGGATTTTACAACATAGGAGATGAACACCTCCTAGGAACTTGAGACAACCCTCCCAACGAACTCATCATGGCTCTCAATATGGAGGAAGTAGTGCAAGTTTTGATATCAAGATTTTATGAGAATGCAACAAGAGCCACTATTCCAACAATATGTGGAGAAGTACCTTGATCAAAACAAAGATAGGTTCCTAGAGATCTTGATTAACAAGGGTGCTAGAGTCCCTTACAAATTTGATGTGGATAGGAGAATCAAGAAACAAGGACCCTCTCAAGAAGAGGAAATTGAGCAACTCAAACATATGATGGAAAAGGTGTTGGCACCTAAAAGTTCCTTTTCACTTGATTCTATTTGTCCCAATCCTTTTGACAAAAGTGTGAGTATGACGGATTTTCCTAGGAAAGTTGAAATCCCCCAATATGACAAGTATGATGGCAATGGTGACCCACATGATCATGTGCATCAGTTCTACATCATGAGTTTTGAGTTTCACCAAGATGACTCCTATATTATGAGATTATTTCCAAGGAGTCTCAAGGGCCAAGCCATGGAGTGGTTTACCAACATAACCCCTCCTATCAAAACCTTCAAGGAACTTGTCCATAGATTTGTTCAACATTTTGCATACAAATTTTCAAGATTAGTCACCGTGTTAGACTTATGCAATTTGAAACAGAACCAAGGGGAATCCTTTGTTACCTTCTTGCAAAGGTGGAGATGATTGTGCTCCCGCTATTCTAGGACTATTCTTGAGCATGAAAGGATTGACATCATTGTTAGTAATTCAGTGCCTAAAATGCGTTATGAGGTTTGGAAGATGGTATTTGATTCCTTCAATACTATGGTTGAGACCGCATGTCAAATTGAGGATGTCTTAAAAGAACAAGGCATTTTGACCAAACATAGCAATAACAACAATGGTCAAAATCCTAACAATGCTAATAAGGACAAAGGTAAACACTCGTACTCTCACAAGAATAAGCAAGTAGTCAACGACGGAGTTGTGGACTCTTCCCAACCTAAGGATCAATGATTCCTCCATTTGTCTAGTGCAGTCCAAGCTATGAATCTCAACACATCCTCCAACCAACAAGAGCACAAACCAAAGTATCAAGAAAAGCCTAAGAAGGAGAGGCAACAATTTTCTAAACTAGGTGACTCCTATGAGGATGTTTTCAAGACACTTATTGCCAATAACCTTGCACAACCACAAGATCCAACAAATTTCCACATACCTGACATTAAGCCACATTGGTGGAATGAAAAAGCTTTCTACAAATTCCACAATGGCATTGGACATGACATCAAACATTGCCAGAAAATTAAACACCTTATCCAAGATCTTATTGAAAGTGGGAAACTTCAAATTAATGGGTTGAATACCTATGAAAACCGCAGGGCATTCAAGGAGCCTTTGCCCAAATATGAAAAGGGTGAAACCTCTAAACCCAAGAATGGCAAGGCTGAAATCAACTATACCTACACAGGTGCAAAAAATGTGATCAATATGCTTGAGGTTGTCGAGGAAAGTGTCAACATGATGCAAGACAAAGATCCTTATGGTTATGATGTGGGCTCTCCTCCTATATTTGATGAAGAACCTGTGGTGGTGCTTAGGGGTCCTTACTCTCAAAGGTCATCCCAAGCTCTTAACGCTGTCACCAGAAGCCAAAGTCAAGGTCTTGTGGTTATTAGAGGTCCTAGTTCCAACCAGTCCAGCAAACCCAAGCAAGTGACATCTAAGAATGTCACCACCAAGTCAACAGTCAACCCTAAAATGAGCTATAATCTTGTTGACTAGTTACAAAGAATGCCAGCTCAAATCTCAATTTTTGAACTCCTAGAATTGTCCCCAAGACATAAGTGTGTCCTTGAGGATGCTTTGCATAAAGCCAACATTCCTAACAACATAGATGTTGACCAATTCCAAAACATGGTTAACCACCTTTCTAGCCCTCATTACCTAACATTCTCAAAAGAAGATGACAAAGCCTTGAGCCATCCACATAATCTTTCCATTCATATCAAAGTCATGATCCAAAAGACCTATGTCAAGCGTGTGTTGATTGATGGGGGTGCTAGGCTCAACATTTGTTCCTTGAGTTTGTTGAAGATATTGGGTTATTCTGAGAAAGTTATTGATACCCAGAAGAAAATCACCATTAAAGCCTATGATGAGGCAAAGAGAAGCTCAAAAGGCTTGGTGGTCCTTCCTGTCAGGATTGGCCCCATTGAAAAGGACATTTTGTTCCAAATTGTTGATGCTAGTCCTTTAGCATATAATATCCTACTTGGTAGACCATGGATCCATGACATGCAAGCAGTGTCATCCACCTACCACCAATGTGTTAAGTTCCCCTATAATGGAGTAGAAGTTTTTATACCTGAGGATAGCACATTATCTGTTAATGAAATTTCAGCAAGGACTCATGTTCCTCTCAACAGAGAAGTAGAGGATTTTGATGCAACTCTAGCACAATGCCAGAATAAGTTTAAAGCCATAGACCTTGGTATGGGGGTTATCAAATTGACTCCTTTATAAAACTACCAGTCTCACCTAGGTCCTATGGTAAACCTTCACAAGAGATGCATCCTTCATCTTCAACAATGACTCTATTTGGTACATTTGTAGAGTCCTCAATGCCCATCTAGGATGAAAAAGAAGAGGTAGTTGTCAAGGACTGGATCTATAGAGAAGACAAATACATGCATAATGAGAACTTCTCTCCCTCTCCTAAGGTCTATGGAAGAGGGTACACCCTTATCAAAAATATGGGCTATCCAAGTCATGGTCCTCTTAGTCATAGATTAGATGCTAGAGCTAAACCACTCGATCATGCTCTTTTTGGACACGGGTCTAAAATAACGGTTGGCCTAGGTTTTGAAAGTCAGAACAAGAAAACTACTCCTATCCTTGATGTGATAGATAGTGATGATGAATCAAGTTACATACCCAATTTGCAAAATCAACAAGATAGTTGTGAAGATTGGGTCCCTTCCACCAATCTCCTTTTGGGAGATTCAGCTACTCTAGTTACCAATCCAATAGTTTTAGACATAGAACAAGAAGAATCCACTATTGAGGATCATGTTGAGGATCCTATTCAACAACATCAATACACAAATGGAATTCAAGAAGGTGTTACCCTTGGTGACATCAAAGCCTCTACCTCAAGTCCTAGAAAATATGCTTGGTGTAAACATCCTAGCTGAGATTCAGATACGGACTCACATGAGTATGACTGGGAATCTCTCTCTGATTGTTCCACAGTTGACATGGATTGATGTTGTCCATACATATGGTTCCCAACCCAAGGTAGCTAACAATTCTAGTGTAATATTAGTGGATTTGAATCTGCAAATCACTTTAGTGGATGATGCTTCACTTGGTAGGATAAGTCCTGATTTGGGCACCTTAGAGGGATACTTGACAGATCCTAACATTTCAATCACTAGAGATGATACCATCCGCATACACAACATTGAACCCATAATTGACCTACCCCTTTCCAATCCTCACCTAATTGATTGGTCTCAGCGCTATCAAGAGACTCAGCTCCTAAATTTCCAAAATGACTATGAGATAGCATGTTACCTAAATGCCCTTGAACTTGTAGTCTCTTTCACCAACGAACTGACTACAAGCATGATAGAACCAGATATCAAGTACCTTAGTCACAAAATGAAAAGAAAAGAAAAAAAGAATAAGAGTTTTGATGGTCAAAACAACCGTGTGGCGGTGTCAGAACCTAAAAAAGTAAAAATAAAGGATGTATCTGAGGGTGAAAACCTCTCCAAGGCACCTAAGGATGAGGTACTTGATCATCTCCCAAGTTACTTTCAGGATAGATCTTTCGTGCTTGTTGAGCCTACATAGCTAATTAATTTGAATACACAAGAGGCTCCACAAATAGTACATTTAGCTCAATCTCTATCAACACAGGAAAAAGAAGCATATACCAAGTTCCTACAGAGCAAGAAGATTAATTTTTCTTGGACTTACTCAGACATGCCAGGATTGGACACTAATCTCATTATGCATCACTTGTCCATAGCTCCAGGTATCAAACCAGTAAAATAGAAGTTGAGGAAAATGCATACTCACATAGCTCTTCTCATCAAAGCTAAACTAGAAAAACTCCTCAATGCAGGATTTATAAGAGCCATTGATTATGCCGAATGGATATCCAATATTGTACTAGTTTCAAAACATGACAAGTCCATTCATGTCTACATAGATTTTAGAGATCTTAATAAAGCATGCCCAAAGGATGATTTTCCACTTCCAAACATAGACATGATAGTGGACATGACAAGGGGTTATGAGATCTATTCATTAATGGATGATTTTTCTGGATATAATCAAATCAAGATAGCTCCTGAAGACCAAGAAAAGACTACATTCACTTGCACATGGGGAACCTATTGCTGGAATGTCATGTCATTTGGATTAAAAAATGCAGGAGCTACTTACCAAAGAGCTATGACTACTATCTTCCATGACATGATGCATAAGAATATGGAAGATTATGTGGATGACACCTTGGAAAAATCTAAAAAAAGGGATGCACACCTAGGTGATTTGGAAGTCATTCTAGATTGTATGGAACAGTTTCAATTAAGATTAAATCCCAAAAAGTGTGCATTTGGAGTCGCTTCTGGAAAACTCCTAGGATTTATCATTTCAACTAAAGGAATCAAGGTGGACCCAGAGAAAGTTCAAGAAATATTGGATATGTCACCTCCCAAAAGCATCAGCCAAATGAGGAGTCTTCAGGGATGCCTTCAATCTATAAGGAGGTTCATTTCACAACTGGCTAATAGAGCTCAACCCTTTAATAAGACTTTACATAAAGGGGTTAAATGTGTCTAGAATGAAGACTGTCAGCGAAGCATGGACCAAATCAAGCAATACTTGGCCAATCCTCCAATTTTAATGCCTCATATCCCAGGAAAACCACTCATATTGTATGTGTTAGCAACAAAATCTTCCTTAGGAGCATTATTGGCTCAGCTTGATGATACTAGAAAAGAAAGAGCTATATATTACATCAGTCATACTCTTGTGTCAAATGAGGTTAATTACACTAGTATTGAAAAATCTTGCCTTGCAGTGGTGTTTGCTTCCCAAAAGTTGTGACATTACATGCTTGCGCATAAAATACACCTCATTGCAAAAATTGATCCTCTCAAATATTTGCTTGGTAAGGCTTCTCTCACAAGTAGACTTGCTAAGTGGATGATGATCTTATTAGAATTTGACATAGAGTATGTTGAGCGTAAGGCTATCAAAGGACAAGCCATTACAGACCAATTGGCTGATTTTCCAATTCGAGATAAATCACCAATTCAAGTTGAATTTCCAGATGAATAGATAATGTACATGACTACAAGAACATGGAAGAAGTTCTTTGATGGCTCTTTCATGCAAAATGGTTTGGGAGTAGGAGTGTTGTTTGTTTCTCCTCATGGGTACACAATTCCTAAGTCCTACAAACTATTGTTCCCATGCACAAATAACATTGTTGAGTATGAAGCCTTGACAAATGAATTAAAAATGGCAATAGAATGGAGAATCACAGAGCTGCATATTTTTGGGGATTTGCAATTAATAGTCAACCAAGTTAATGAAGAATACCAAACCAAAGATGAAAAACTAGTACCCTACAAGAAAATGGTTGATTCATTGTGATGATATCTTACCTTTATTACATTTCAACAAATCCCTAGAGCAGAGAATAAAGCATTTGATGCTATGGCTACATTGGCTTCACTTTTTTAGCTAGAACAACATGAGTCCAAATTCAAATTCCTAGTGGAAGAGCTACGCTACCCTATCTATGAATCCCAAGAAAGCCAAGTTGTTTGTACCCTTATTGGTCATGAGTCATCCTGCTATGGTGCCATTTACTCATACCTCTGTGATGGTACTATCCCTAAAACCTTCAATCATTTTGAGCAAAGAAACCTAACCTGAAATGCCTCTTGCCACACCCTTATCTCTGGTGATCTGTATAGGAGGGGTTTCGATGGGACTCTTCTTAGGTTTTTAGGAAAGGATGAGTCTAACCAAGCGTTAGCTAACATTCATGAGGGAATTTGTGGAGGACATTCTAATGGTCTTGTCATGGCCTAAAGGTTTCTTAGGGCGGGGTACTATTGGCCTACCATGCAAATAGATGTAGTAGCTTTTGCTAAATCATGTGAAAAGTGTCAGAAACATGGTAACCTGATACATGCTCTAGGCAGGGAGCTTATTCCTTCTATTTCTCATTGGCCATTTCAGCGCTGGGCCTTTGACCTTGTTGGGAAGATTCATCCCAACTCATCAGGTGGACACAAATTCATTATCTTTGCTACTGATTACTTTACCAAATGGGTAGAAGCTATCCCGCTTTCTATTGCCTTAGGCAAGATAGTTTTTCTATTTATTTTGAACCATATCATCTATCGGTATGGAGTGCCTTCTGAAATAATCACTAACAATGGAGGTTAGTTTAAAAATAAGAACCTTAAACATCTCTGTAAGAAATTCAAGATAAAATAGCATTGGTCCTCCATTTACTTCCCGCAAGGAAATGGACAAGCAGAGGCTTCGAATAAGACCATTCTTAAAATTCTCCATAGAACAGTTCACAAGAATGGTAGAGATTGGCATCTACAGATAAATCCGGCCTTATGGGCCTATAGAACAAGTATTTGTACTCCAATAGGGGCTACTCCTTTTTCCCTCGCTTATGGTGCTGAAGTAGTGTTACCTTTAGAGGTGGAGATTCCTTCTCTTAGAGTTTCCCTTAAAGGTTTAGTGATAGATGAAGACTACCGCACCATGAGGCTACAAGAACTAGAACTTCTAGATGAAAAGTGTAAAGCATCCTTTGATCACATGAGAGTCTACCAAAATCTTATGTCCAAAGCATTCAACAAGTAGGTTCACCCTAGAGAATTTCAAGTGGGGGATCTTGTCCTACGAGAAAACCTTAAGAACCAACAACATAGAGAGAAAAAGGGAAAATTCAAACCTAATTGGCTTGGACCATACATTATTACTGCTACTTTTGGTACAGGTGCTTATTTACTATCTGAGCTAGAGGGAGAGCAACTCCTTGATCCTATCAATGTTTTTCACCTCAAGAAGTTCTATCCATGATGCATATTCTGTCTGGGGGCATCCTTTGTACATATCTAATTGATCCTGAAATTTTTTTTTAAAAAATCATATATGATGCTAAAAAAATCCTAAAAAGAATATAAAGTCCTGAAAAAAATACAAAAAAATAAAAAAATGCAAAAAATTCAAAAAAATAGAAAAAGTGCCTTGGTGAAAACCTGGAAACAGGCGCCTTGGTAGCAAAAATTAAAAAAATTAAAAAAATTAAAAAATCTCCAAGTGGTGAAAACCTGGAAGCAGGTGCTGTAATACCCCAAAAATGAGCTATAAGTTCATTAATCTCCTATATCAACAAATCATATGAAATCGACATCAAAGTCCTAATCTAAGGCACATCTAAACATCATCGAATCATAATTGATTATCTTAAATTCTACATCAGAAAATATTCTTAGTAATATTCCTAATCATCATAATTATCTTTAATTTTATAATTATTTGGCAATAAATCACATTTATCCTAAAGTTTGATTAATTGAATATTTTCATATTTAATTAATTAGATTTAATATTTGTCACTTAATTGTGTAATTAAATTTAATTCTATCTATTATTAATTGTATTATTTAATTTTGACAATAAATCTAATATCATATGAATAATTGATTAAATTCTTATTTAATTAATTAAAGTAAGTTGTCATTATTTAATAATATAGTTTTTAATAAAAATTTGATTAAATAATTGATTAACCCATAAATCAATTGTTTTATTTTTAAAAGCAGTTAAGTTGGAAATAAATAACTTTATTATTAAATTAATTCATAAATAAAACATGCACAATCATAAAAGCAAACAACTATCAATTATCAATTAAAACTAAACTCTATTTTGAGTTAAAACTTAGCTTTTGCATGTTTTTGTGAGTTAATTATCTTTATTTAAAAATAACTCAAAAATCAAGCTGAGTTATTTGAGTGATTTATGGCTTTTTTTCATGCACCTCCAAAGCCTTGGATTTCTATAAAAACAAGGCTCAGCTCTTCATAATTCATCTCTCAATCATCTCGCAAATTGTAAACTTACTCTACAGGAATCATAGCATATCAGATTTGGAGAATTTGCACAATTGGAGCTTGAAAGAATCAACTTGCGAATTCAAAACTTTGTGAGATCAATTTCAATTGCACAGCTTTTATATCTTAGCATAGAATTTCATAGTTTTCATATCATTGTTAAAATCTTCATTGTTAGATCATTTAGCATCCATAGATTCATATCAAGTTTTCATTCTTATTGCATAGAAAATATAAAAAATATAGATTAATTGCATTCAATTTCATATCCATCTTTTGTATTCAAATCCTTCATTTAGGTGTCGTCTAGGTCACTGATCTCGATTACAATCTGAGAACATTAATCTCGCACCTACTAGAAGGCAGTAAATCGCTTGGTTAGATTAGATTTCAATTTTGCATGATTTTGATTATCACTAACCTCTAATGTTTTACTAAGTGTTGTGTCTACAGATCAGGTATAATTTTCACACACACATTTCTGGCGCCCACCGTGGGGCAACCCACCTTTGCATGCTGATTTTGATTCTTGGAGCTAAAACCCTAAAGTTTCAAAGATTTAATTTTATCTCCCAAACAGCTTGGATTTTTGGTTTGAAATTGTTTTTGCAGGTTGGAGACATATCAAGGAAGCTTCAAAAAAAAATTTAGAATTTTTTGAATTTTTCTGAATTTTTAATAATTTTTTTTTATTTTTCATAAAAAATTAATATCTGACGCAAATCAGCATATTTTTCTGAAATGTTTACATTTTCAGAAATCTCTTCAAATTATATAGGGGGTCTATTATTTGTGTTTTAAATTTGGATGCAATTTAATAGCTCAAATAGTCAATTTGCAAAAACTGGTCTATTTTGATAAAACAGGTCTCTAGGGCACAAATGAAGAGATTTTTCTAAAATTTTTGTATTTTTGGAAAGCTCTCTATTTTTTAGTAGGGGTCTCTATTCTGAATTTCTATTTTTGTGGCCAAAATCATATCAAAAAAATTAGATCTTGTTGACTAGGTCAAATGTAGTGCAAAAAAATTAAAATTTTATGATGGGTATGCACTTATTTTTCATATGATTCAATGCATGATATGAGTTGTCATTTGGATTAATTTATGGTTATTATTGCTCCTAAAAATTGATTTTTAGAGCTAACCCTATGGTTTTCATAAGTTGAATATATTTTGCATATCTTGTTTGCTTGTTTGCTTGTTGGAGAGTTCGTCACTTGCTTGCATGAAAAAGCTCAACAAAAATTGCTAAAAATCAGGTAGAATCTACTAAGCACGTTGCGAGGATCACGAGGTATTCTCCTTGTTCTGAAAACATTTTGATTTAGACTTAAAATAAATCTCTTATGTGTCAAGCTTGTGTGCATCTTTTCATGCTTTTGATCTATTTCTACACACTTGCATAATTTGATACTAGGTTGTGATCCCTTAAGGATTCATTAAGTAGTCTTAGAATACTTGTGATTGATCTTGATTGCTATCTTGGCTTATTGGACTCGCTAATCCACCAGCCCCTCATTTCCACCCCGTGGTTGCAATCTCAGCACTATAAAGGGGAGGGGTCAACAGGACAGAAGCGTTAAGTGTTCCACTTGGCAACCCTTTTGTGCTTTTAGGAACTCACTTGTTTTCTAAGTTGTGGACTCGTTTTCAGCTTGTGTGAGGTGTTAAGTGTTCCACCTTGTAGACTCATCTCATATTTTCTTTAAGTGTTAAGTGTTCCTCTTTCTACTTTTTAGATGCTTTTGGTAGATTTGCTTTCGGGAATATATCTGTGCTCACATAGTAATTAGGCCCTATGAACACTATTCGTGATTCTTGACAGATTGGATTCTTAGAGAAATCTTTCTTGACGATAGAATCCTTCTAGGTAGGGAGGATACTTAGTGTGTTTCACATTCAACTTGGTTAGTGCATCTTCTCTTATTGATCGACACATTCTCTCTCCGGAGAGGTTGATAGATCACGTAGGGTTGATATCACGAGGTTTGGTGAATCAAAATTGGTTAGTGCATCTTCTCTTATTGATTGATACATTCTCTCCTCGGAAAGGTTGATAGATCATGTGGAGTTGATATCACAGACCTTGGTGGAACAAAACTTTGTTTTAGCATGTCGGATTAATCTGCTTGCTTTGTTTGGGTTAAAAGTGAAGAGGTGTCAAAACCTTGAATCTGGAGCCAAGTCCCCTTGTGGTATAAATCTGTGAGTCACCTTTAAAGAGGGTTAACTGTAGTGGACAATCCCTTCATAGGGCAAACTGCATTGACGGAACCTCAAGCGGTAATAGCCATTTTCACCATGGTAGTGACAGCCGCTATATAAATGTCCTTATGGAAGAAATCTCCACGGGTATGGTTCATTGTTGGGTTGTCAGATCTCCCTAGCAGCTCTTGAAGATTAAGTTCTCAGACTGTGTCAAAACCCTGGTGCACTGGGATTGGAGTTCACCCCTTTGAATCATAAAAGTTGCAGAGTCAAACCATTACTAAAAACCCTAGAGAGGCCAATTTTTCACTTTCAGGTATATGTGTGTTATTGCAAAACTTTTCAGAACATACACAATTAGTACTCTCAGGGATTAGCACAATTTGGTCACCTGATTGTTCATGCGCAAGGTTGCTTTTGCCCTTGTTCATTGTTTTTAGATGTGCTTGGAATCACTTGCTTGTTGTTCTGCGTGCTTGTTTATCTACTTGGCTATAAAAAATGATCAAATCTGGTATAACCTTCAAAATATGGATAGTACAATTTGCAAACAATCCAAAACTGAAGACCTTAAATTTTGCAAAAATTGACGTAAAATCTTTTCTGGAGTCAAAAGTCATTTCAGGAAGTCAAAAGTCGTATGACTTTTTGTCAAATGTCATTTCATTATTGCCCATCTGTCGTACGATTGAGAACCCAGTGTCATACGAGTTTTCAAACCAGCAAATTCAAGAAAGTCAAAATCCTGTTAGCAACTGTCGTATGATATTTACAACTGTCGTTTCATTGCTACCCAACTGTCATACGAGTTTAACAACTGTCATTTCATTGCTACCCAACTGTCGTACAAGTTTAGCAACTGTCGTTTCATAGACTACCCAGTGTCGTACGAGTCTGCAGAGTGTCGTTTGGAAAAATTTGAGAGAGTTGTCAGAAATTGTCAAATTGCAAGATATCCAATGTTTCCAGCCTAGTTCCAGAATCTGTCAAAAATATCATTGTGTCAGGAACAGAGAAGTAGCTATTGAGAATTCTACCATTTTCTGAGTTTGATCTTTTGAATCTGATCTAGTCTTCTGTTTGATCAATTTGAATCCTTTTTATCTCATGTCAAAACCTTGTCATAACTATCAATCTTCAATCAATCTTCAAAAATAGACTAAGTGTTGAGAACTCGTGTCCGCTATCTTTTGGGCGATCTATCCCATACATCCAGGGCACAGTTTCCTTCACCCACATCTCATCAGATCTTCAAAACTATCATAATCTTGACAAGGTTGCGTCATTCAATTTTCTCAAATCAAATTGTTCTTCAGTTGTCTTCGTCCTTTTCTTCTATTTCATTCAAAGTTAATGGTGGAGACCAGAGCTTCTTCACACAAGAAATCAGAAGAAACATCTCAGAACTTACTTTTGACCAATACCTCGGGTCGAACTCTTGAACAACTCATCAAGTCAGGTATCTACAAAGATGATGGTCTCGGTAACTTTCGATTGAAAACTGGTTACATACCTCCTCTATCAACTCACAGAGGTAACCAGAAAACTCCTCCTCAATCTATTCCAGGGAGCCCAAAAACTCCTACCATGTCTCAAGCAGGGACAAACCATGGTTCTCTAGGAGGAGGGTCCCAAGGACACCATTCTCAACATAATGCTGACCAAGAAACTACCCCCTCTAAAATCCATCGATGTCAGAATGACGATGAATTCAAGAGAATGATGAGACATTTCTTGAAAGTGGATAGAGAGGCATACTTTTTACAATTAGCCCAGGAAGGGGCTAAGCTTCCTCCCAACTTTAACATTGATGATATAATCACATATGAGGAAGAAACTCCACTCACAGCTATGACAAAATAGATGCATGCTATACAAGTCAAATTTAACAATCTTAAGAAGGAGAAGGAACCCAAGGAGTTCTCCATGGAGGCCCTATGTCCTTTCCCATTTGACAAAAACTTGTATATGCCACCATTCCCAAAAAAAGTGGAGATTCCAAAGTATGACAAATATGACAGACACTCTGATCCTCAAGATCATGTCAGAGAGTTCTATATGCAATCCATGGAATTCATGCATGAACCGACTTATCTAATGCGTCTTTTTCCTAGATCCTTGGGAGGAGCATCCATTCAGTGGTTTTCAAGATTACCTTCTATGATCAAAACTTTTGAAGAATTGATTAAATTGTTTTATCAACAATATTCCTACAATATTCAACATCTGGTCACCATGATCGATATCTGTAACCTCAAGCAATATCCAGGGGAATCATTCCTAACTTTCCTCAAGAGGTGGAGAAAGAAGTTCTCTCTATATGCTAGACAAATTCCCGAAATGGAGAAACTTGAAATCTTTATCAATAACCTTGTTCCAAAGCTCAATTATCCATTACAAATGCAAGATCATGTATCTTTTGATAAAATGGTGGATAATGCAATCAAGATTGAGAAAGTACTTGTCAAGAAAGGAGAAATCACACTTCAAAAGGACAAGTCTGAATCTAGATCTAGCTCAAAAGATAAAAACAAGAGCTGGAATAGAAACAAAGGTATCGTCTCTGATGGTGTTGTTGACACTATCCGCACCCCATCAAAGGCACCAGCCTACAATCTCACCCTTGCCACCAAAGCCATTGAAGCTTTAGAGCAAAAATCTACTGAACCATCTCCAAAGAAGCCATTCAAATGATGGGATAATGAACAAAAGTTTACTCCCCTGGGAGAATCTTTGGAATCTGCCCTAAGAACCCTGATAGCTGATAACATGATCTCTTTACCACCAATCCGAAACCCTGATCCGGATCCAAAACCATATTGGTGGAAAGATAATGCATTCTATGCTTTCCATCGGACTAAAGGCCACAGAACTAATGGATGCTTCCACTTGAAGCATACCATTCAAGACTTGATAGATCAAGGGGACATCACGATTGATAATCCTACCAGCAATAATGATCACACAGAATTTACAGAACCATTTCCACAACATGGCAAGGGAGTTTCCACTTCTCAGCCTAACATGGGGGCAAAAGTCAACTATGCCTACCCTGGAAACAATGCTGTCATCAATATGGTTGAACCATGTCTCTCTGAGAGCTGCAATGTCATCACGATTGTACGAAGAGATAGAAATCATTCCTCAGCTAATGTAGTTACCAGATCACAAGCTCAGGATCATTTGAAAGGACAAACACCAAGTTCATCTAATGTCCCTAAGATACCTTTCAATCTCACATCTACTTCTAAATAGAAGGTTGCCTCGAAATCTTCCAATCCAAAGGATACAAGACCTACATCTTACAGCATCGTCCAACAACTGCAGCATACCAATGCCAAAATCTCTATGTTTGAGTTACTCCGAATATCTCCAGCTCACAAAGATATCCTAGACAAAGCTTTGCTCAGCTCTAATGTTCCTGATGATCTAGATCTAGACAGGTTCCAGACTATGGTTGGTCATCTAACATCTCCACAATATATCTCCTTTTCAGAGGAAGATGACAACTCCCTAAGTCACCCACATAATCAGCCCTTGCACATAGAAGTCTTGATCCAGAACCATCGAGTCAAACATGTGTTGATAGATGGGGGCGCAGGCCTCAACATTTGTTCTTACAACTTAATCACACAGTTGGGATTCTCAGAGATGGCTATTGATCCTCGAAAGAAGATCACCATAAAAGCCTATGATGAACAAGAAAGAGCTTCTAAAGGCACCATTGTCTTACCCATCTGAGTGGGTCCGGTCATCAAAGATACCACATGTCAGGTGCTTGATCTACCATTGGCTTACAATATCCTTCTAGGGAGACCCTAGATACATGAAATGCAAGCTATTCCTTCTACGTACCATCAATGCTTGAAATTTCCCTATGAAGGAGTGGAGGTTACTATCCCAGCAGATCTAAGTACAACTTGCAATACATTGAAGGAAAGTGTCGATAAGCTTGTTCCCAATAACAGAGAATCTTCCATCAAGCAGTTAAATGTGGCTTCCACATCCAAGATGGAAGACATTGCTAAAGAGATCAATATCAAAGAAAATGGGATGGGAGAATACACTATAGAGCCAGTCTTTTCTCTGACATCTCTCCCAATCTCACCTAAGTCGTATGGACAATCCTTGAAGTAGTCTAAATCAGAACCTAAGGAACCTATGGAAGCATACAAAAGAATTTTTGTGGTGGAGCAAGTATCCAAACAAGAATTTGAAGAGGATGAAGCTATGCTGGCATGGCTATATAAAGAGGATTCTGAATCTAAAATTGTTCAACCTAGTGAATCTATAGCACCTACAATCCCTTCTAATTCATATGGTCCAGGAAACAAATTGATAGCCAAGATGGGATATTCCGGTCAAGGACCTCTAGGAATCAGCGGAAAGGGTCTTGTGACACCCATTTCACATATTGGTAGAGCCAACAAAGATACTAGTGGTTTAGGGTTTAAGAAGAAACCCTATCATCTCAAAGGTGGTTGTTCTCATGTCATAGAACAAATTGCACCAGGAGAACCCCTTCTTAAGAAAGAAGAGACAAAACCCTCAAATGATGATTCAGATACTTCAGAACTCATCCCCTATGAAAAATTGCCTAAAGAGATCAAAGATCTTCTTGATGATAAAGATGATCCTATCAGAAGAATTAATGTAGTAGAAACACAAGAACCTATTGTAGGGCAAGAGATGGTTGCACCACAAGAACCAGCCAATCTCAAAGGTGCTCAAACTGATCCAGAAATAGAGAGTAGTTATTCTGACACTGATTCCCATGAATATGAATTCAAGTCAGAGACTGAGGGTAATCCTTCTTGGGGTATTCATCCTGACTTCACACATTTTCTCAGATTTCCTAGAGATCTTGAATCAGAAGCTGAGTCAAATGACTATGAATGGGGTGTCATTCCAGAAGAAGATGAGCTTATAATAGAGAAATATATTGATATTATTCACCAATATGTATCTCAACCCAACGTAGGTCTAGAGTGAAACAATGAACTTAACGTGTCTGATCCACCTATGGCTGAAGAGGACTCCCATGATGATGTTGAGCCTATTCATGAATTGAACATTTTGAGCTGTAATATCACCTTTGAACTTGAGCGTCGGGTTAGGACCACTGATGACATATCCCCATCCATGAACACCATATCCCAAGCCTTTCCCGCTTTAACTATCCAACGCCCTGATCTTATTGACCAAACTTCCACGAACCTGAGCCATGGTATCTACACCTTTCCAAGTGACTATGCCCTTGCTTGTTACCTCAATGCAGTCGAGCCTATGAGGACTTCCATTAGTGAACCAAGCATCAGCATGACCGAGTCGGACATCAAATATCTTAGTCAAAAAAATAAAAAGAAAAAGAAAAAGAGTTTTGAGGGTGAAAACCACTTTGTGGCAGTCTCAGAACCGACAAGAGTAAAAAGAAAAGACGTATCTGAAGGTGAAAACCTCTCTGAGGTGCCTAAGGATGAGATATTTGATGTCCTTCCGAGTCATTTACAGGATAGATCTCCAGTTCTGATTGAGCCAACTCAATCCATCAATTTGGGTACAACAAAGGAACCACAATTGGTACATGTAGCATAATCTCTATCAGAAGAAGAGAAATAGAAATTCCCTACATTCTTATCAGACAAAAAGATCAACTTTGCATGGAAATATTCAAATATGCCAGGATTGGATCCCAATCTCATTATGCACCATCTATCCATTGCTCCTAGAGTAAAACCAATCAAACAAAAATTGAGAAAGATGCATCCTCATGTTGCACTCTTAGTCAAAGTAGAACTAGAAAAACTCCTAAAAGTTGGATTCATCCATGTCATAGACTATGCTGAGTGGATCTCTAACATTGTACCTATTTCAAAACCAGATGGTTCAATCAGAGTGTGCACAGACTTTAGAGATGTGAACAGAGCATGCCCTAAGGATGATTTTCTGCTGCCTAACATTGATATGATAGTGGACATGACTGCTGGCTATGAAATGTATTCCTTAATGGATGACTTTTTAGGGTACAACCAAATCAAAATTGTTCCTGAAGATCAAGAGAAAATAGCTTTCACATGTGCGTGGGGAACCTTCTGTTGGAATGTTATGCCATTTAGACTCAAAAATGCTGGAGCTACATATCAAAGAGCAATGACATCTATTTTTCATGATATGATGCATAAAACAATGGAGGATTATGTGGATGATACCATGGCAAAATCCATGATTAGAACTGAACATCTAACAGACCTGAGCATGATCCTAGATAGAATGGAATAGTTTAGTCTCTGACTAAATCCTAAGAAGTGTGCTTTTGGTTTCACTTCTAGAAAGCTCTTAGGATACATAGTTTCAAAGAAAGGCATTGAAGTTGATCCAGCTAAAGTCAAGGCTATAATAGAGATGCAACCTCCCACAAATATCAGTCAAATGAGGATGTTGCAAGGCAGAGTACAGTCCATCAGGAGATTCATATCACAGTTAGCTGACATATCACAACCTTTCACAAAGACATTACATAAAGGTGTGACCTTTGCATGGAATGAAGACTGCGAGAACAAATTTAACCATATCAAGAAGTATCTATCAAATCCACCTATATTGATGCCTCCTATTCATGGGAATCCATTAATATTATATGTCTCCGCAACAAATACATCACTGGGGGCATTGCTAGCACAACATGATGAAGACAAGAAAGAAAGAGCCATCTACTATATCAGCAGAACTTTGGTGGCGTATGAAAAGAACTATTCTATGATTGAGAAAGCTTGTCTCACTATGATCTTTGCATCACAAAAACTAAGACACTATATGTTAGCTCATACCACGCATCTAGTAGAAAAAATTGATCCACTAAAATACCTACTAAGCAAGGCTGCCCTCATCGGTAGACTGGCTAAATGGGTCATGCTTCTAAGCGAATTTGATATTGAATATGTTGAAAGAAAAGCTATAAAAGGTCAAGTTATTGCTGATCAACTAGTAGATGCACCCATGTTTGATGACACACCAATGCAAATGGAATTTCCAGACTCATTTATTATGCACCTCTTTTCTAGAACATGGCGGTTATTCTTTGATGGCTCCTACACACAGAATGGATCTGGAGCAGGCATATTGTTCATCACTCCTCAAGGATACTCGATACCCAAAGCATTCAGACTAAAATTTTCTTGCACAAACAATATTGCTGAATATGAGGCACTTCTCAATGGTATGAAAACCTGGCAATCAGGCATCATGCGTAGTTCTTCTACATATTTCATCCATTCCATCTTCTCTCTTTGATCTTGACAATGTTGATTTATACATGAATATTTGGCTATTTTGTGAGCTATCTTACGGTGATCTTGCTTTCATTCCTTCCATGTTTAGCCTTCATATCCATCTTCCTCCATTCATTTTTGCCTATCGCTATCCTTTTCCCCTTTGGTCTTGATTTAATAAAAAAAGAAAGAAAGAGTAAAACACAGAGCTATGAAGCCTCTTGACATGTCTACTCCTTTGGACTGCATCCTGTCCTTCTTTGGCATTACGATTTTGTGACTTATCCTATGCTGGCCTTTTATTGCTTGTCCAAATGAGCTTTACATGACAATTTTTCCCTAGCTTGGGTGTTCTTGAGGAGTTTTCCCTTGAGGATTTCTTCCCTTCATTATCCTTTATTCTCTTGTCTTCCATCTCTTCCACCAGCTTGTCAATCCCTCTTGTTCTCCACCTTGCTAGACATTGGGACTGCATGATATGATCTTGCTTGGGAGTTTGCAATGGAAAAAGGTGCTATCAAGTATACCAAGTATCAGAACTAGTATCAAAACAATTATCAAAATCAGTATCAGAATTAGTATCAGAATTAGTATCAGAACAAGTATCAGAACTAGTATCAGAACAAGTATCAGAACTAGTATCAGAACAATTATCAGAATCAGTATCAGAATCAATATTAGAACCAGTATCAGAACAATTATCAGAATCAGTATCAAAATCAGTATCAGAACCAGTATCAGAATAATTATCAGAATTAGTATCAGAATCAGTATCAGAACCAGTATCAGAACCAGTATCAGAACAAGTATCAGAATGGGCCTACACAACAAGTATCAGAACACCTACTGGGGCTACACCTTTCACTTTAGTTTATGGGTCTGAAGCGGTACTGCCTATTGAGGTTGAAATCCCATCACTCAGAATCAGAATGCATGGTCTAGTAACTGATGATGACTACATAGTGTCTAGGTTACAAGAATTGGAACTACTAGATGAGCACAGACAAGCAGCGTATGATCATCTTAGAGTATATCAGAAGAGAATGTCTAGAGGCTACAACAAGAAAGTTAGACACAGAGAATTTCAGGTTGGCGATCTAGTCTTGAGAGAAAATCCAAAAAATCAATCCCATCAAGAACGCAAGGGGAAGTTTGAACCCAACTGGCTGGGTCCCTTTGTCATCACTGCTACTTTTGGCTCTGGTTCCTATCAACTCTCAACGATTGAAGGAGAACAGCTCTAAGAACCAATCAACGTTCTCCATCTGAAGAAATTCTACGCCTAAGGCATTCAGTGCTTGGTAAATGTCCTGAAAAAATTTTAAAAATCAGAAAAAGTCTTGAAAAAATGAACATCTTGGTGAAAACCTAGCAATAGGCACCTTGATGATTCACGAAAAAAATAAAAAAAATATCAAAAATTCAAAAAAATCAAAAAATATCAAAAGTACAAAAAAATTGAAAAAATGAAAAATACAAAAAAAAATGAAAAAAAGAAAAAGTGCCTTGGTGAAAACCTGGAAACAGGGGCCTTGGTAGCAAAAATAGAATCTCTACCAAGATGGTGAAAACCTGGCAAACGGGCACCACTTGTTCCAAATACTCCATCTATCAGTGCAATCTTGGTCTTTCCTAGCTTTCAGTCTTGCTTTAGTTTGTACATATCTCCCGGTTTGTTTCTGCATTTCCAGTTTTCAATAAGTCGGTCTGTACACCAATCAGCTCAAGCATCTGTATCCTATCAATGTTCAAACTTGGGGGCAATCAATGTCATATCCTATGGCCTCCAATGTATCTTAGACGTATCCTATCCAGTCAGAGTCCTTTGAAGCTTCAAGTTGAGTCAGTCTATCTATCTCGTCTGCAGAAAGGATTTTGCATCTACAACAATGCAATCAAACATCAAAACTCAACTGCAAACAATGTATGCTTTTTACATGCTTTTATCTCCTTGTATGCTTATTGATCCGCATTGATATTTTTGCATATTGTGTCCCTTTGAGCTCTTCGATGATGTCCTTTATAGGATTTAGAGAGTGATGACTGGGGGCATAATCTTTTCTTTGTTTTCTGCTCGTATGTGAAATCTAATAACTTTGGAAATTCTGGATTGAAATGGTGTCCGACTGTAAGAGCCTCTATCTTGAATTGGATGGCCATGTGTACCTCAACCATTGATACCCGAAAAATTCAAGGAAGTTTGATCTAACTATTGTCTTTTTGAGTAAGTTCTTTCTCCTATTGTGGAATGCAATCTTGCCTAAGGATGTGAATGATAAAGGGTCACTACGGGTAATTCACACTGGATTTGGAATGATCTCTTGACTGTTTGATGTGTTTGCAATGCAAGGCATATTCAGGTCATCATGACGTTTATGTTTTGATGCTTATACAAATTTCTATATCAAAATGAACATGATATTCAGGTCATCTTGGCGTTTGTGCCTTGGTGCTTATATCTACTCCGACATTCCAAAAATAAAATCAATATTCATATGTCCATGGTTGTATAACCAATGGGTGTTGTATTGATTCTTGCGCATACAAATTGATATTCATATGTCTATGGTTTCATGGCTAGTGGGCATTGTATTGATTTATCCAGTTACCTAAAAGTTCAATGATGATAACAAATCGACACATGATAGTGACTAGGTCCTAGGTCTTAGGTTGCATTTCATATTGCATGCTTCTTTGCATTTTTCATCTTTGCATGATCTCACAATGGCTAAACGAACTTCAATGCATCTTCCAGTCTAACAAGAGCTGAATCTCACATGAAGGTTCCTCCAATGAAACAGCAAGTAGAATCCTTTTTCGGGATCAAAATCAAAATCTGAGATCATTTATCTTATTCACTGCTTTCATAATCAACCTTCCATCATCACAGAAATCCAGTATTCAACTTAATTGATTATCTTACATCAAACTATCAAAATTTCAACTTGGTCAACCTTGGTCAACTCATGGTTTAGCCTAGTCAAACTTAGTCTCCAGGACCTCTAAACAATGTAGAATGCATTATCAAATGTGTTTAACCACTTCTAAAATCAATTAACATGCTTCTGAGCTCTCAACGCTGACTTTTCTTGTCAGATTTCAATTTTAATCCCCTTCGGCCTAGTCAAACTTAGTCTCTAGGACCTCTAAACGATGTAGAATGCATTCTCGAATGTGTTTAACCACTTCTCAAATCAATTAACATGCTTCTAAGCTCTCAACGCTGACTTTTCTTGTCAGATTTCAATTTTAATCCCGAAGGGGGCATGGTATTGCACATCATTCAAAGTCTTTAAATCAAATTCTATCGATCAAATCTATCAATATCTTTCGTCAGTGATCAAGGCAAACAATCACATCTAGTCGCTGATTCATCAAAAGTCCTCATCGCTTGGGACAAATCTATCATCACTTGGGGCATATCAGATTCATCAAGATCCATATCAATCTGGTATTCTCCTAATCTTGTAAACTATATCAGTTTTTGCAACCATCAGATCATAGTGTTCTTTCCTTGGTTCTTCGGCAACTGAAGGATTCGGATGTGATACCTGCTAGTTCTGCTAAGACAATCGAATCTAGAATGGGTCACTCACTTCTTATCAATCCTAAGGTTCAGAATCAGGCATTTTGATACTTTTTCACAATCATTGGTTCATTGCTGCTATAGTAAACATTATCTCTGGTCATTTAGGACCTCCTATCTCAATATCTTTCAATCGGTTTCTATCTTGAGATCGGTTTATCTTTTGAATCAGTTTCATATCTTTATCAAACACAGGCTTTCTTTGAACCACTGCACTTCGCACAGTAATTCAAAGAGGGGCAAAATGTAATACCCCAAAAATGGGCTATAAGTTCATTAATCTCCTATATCAACAAATCATATGAAATCGACATCAAAGTCCTAATCTAAGGCACATCTAAACATCATCGAATCATAATTGATTATCTTAAATTCTACATCGGAGAATATTCCTAGTAATATTCCTAATCATCATAATTATCTTTAATTTTATAATTATTTGGCAATAAATCACATTTATCCTAAAGTTTGATTAATTAAATATTTTCATATTTAATTAATTAGATTTAATATTTGCCACTTAATTGTGTAATTAAATTTAATTCTATCTATTATTAATTGTATTATTTAATTTTGACAATAAATCTAATATCATATGAATAATTGATTAAATTCTTATTTAATTAATTAAAGCAAGTTGTCATTATTTAATAATATAGTTTTTAATAAAAATTTGATTAAATAATTGATTAACCCATAAATCAATTGTTTTATTTGAAAAGCAGTTAAGTTGGAAATAAATCACTTTATTATTAAATTAATTCATAAATAAAACATGCACAATCATAAAAGCAAACAACTATCAATTATCAATTAAAGCTAAACTCTATTTTGAGTTAAAACTTAGCTTTTGCATGTTTTTGTGAGTTAATTATCTTTATTTAAAAATAACTCAAAAATCAAGCTGAGTTATTTGAGTGATTTATGACTTTTTTTCATGCACCTCCAAAGCCTTGGATTTCTATAAAAACAAGGCTCAGCTCTTCATAATTCATCTCTCAATCATCTGGCAAATTGCAAACTTACTCTACAGGAATCATAGCATATCAGATTTGGAGAATTTGCACAATTAGAGCTTGAAAGAATCAACTTGTGAATTCAAAGCTTTGTGAGATCAATTTCAATTGCATAGCTTTTATATCTTAGCATAGAATTTCATAGTTTTCATAGCATTGTTAGAATCTTCATTGTTAGATCATTTAGCATCCATAGATTCATATCAAGTTTTCATTCTTATTGCATAGAAAATATCAAAAATATAGATTAATTGCATTCAATTTCATATCCATCTTTTGCATTCAAATCCTTCATTTAGGTGTCATCTAGGTCACTGATCTCGATTACAATCTGAGAACATTAATCTCGCACCTACTAGAAGGCAGTAAATCGCTTGGTTAGATTAGATTTCAATTTTGCACGATTTTGATTATCACTAACCTCTAATATTTTACTGAGTGTTGTGTCTACAGATCAGGTACAATTTTCACACACACAGGTGCCACTTGAGGCCTTTGCACCCTTGTTTCTTAGCATGCGTCCTCAACACTTAGCCTTTCTCCATTATGCCTTGACCTTGTTGCCTCAGTTTGGAATTGGTCTTTGTCTTTGTCTAGGGGGCATAACTGTGTTAGCTTTGGTCTCTAGGATGCATTGGTCTTTAGAACATCTTGCAAATGGTGTTTTTCAACACCACCCAAACTGTTTTTTTTAACACTACCCTAGCGTCAAGTGTTTCTCAACACTTATCAAATATCTTGCCCGTAGTCTAGCATGATATGGTATTTCTCACTGGCAGATGTGATACTCAAAGTTTGACTCTATGACCTATACACACGCACTTAAACACTCAACTTGCTAAGACTTGTTTGACTTTATTTCTTTATGTGCTGTCTATGATGATTTCTTCGATGAGTGTTCTCTCCCTAATAGTTTTCGATGATGCCAAGCTAGAAGACTGGGGGCATGTGGACATGTTTTATTGCTTTTTTTGCTTATGTGTATATTTTGTTGGTCCTAACTGTCATTAGCATTTATGCTTGTTCCACTTGACATTAGGGTCTACAAGGTATTATCCTTGACTATTTTTGCAAGTGCATACTTATAGTCATCTTGACTTTCCTGGTGTCTCGATATGAGTATAATCTTGCCATATTAAACTTAGGAAATCTCACTGCACTGGTCATCTTGACTTATATGTCTTTGGTGCCTAGGTGGGATTCCCGCATATCTATCTGATATAGATCATATTCAGATTCACATAGTCATACTAGTGTGTATTGTATGATCTTGTGATGCTGCCAATAACACTCAATGATAAATATTAGAGACTAATGGCTTTGTAACCTTGCAAGTAAACCACTTTTCATAGTAGTTTTCATTTTTAGGCTCATTTTAGTTTAGTTTTACATATGGAGAGAGCTCTCCTTTCATCTTTCATGGAATTTTCAGTCACCTGCACTCGCCTTTCACTTCTTCTTCATAATGTCTTTCACTTCTTGTCTTTCATATCACATCCTTTTCTATTCCTATTTTTTAGGATCGAAATCAAAATTCGAGTCCATCTTGATAGTTAAAATCACATTTCAAAACTTTCCCTTTCTTCTGCACAGTTGGCTGACCTTTTGAGGCCTGATCCTTTGATCTTTGTTGGGGCATCTTCATTTCTTCATCCCCATCTCTTTCAACCTTCTAGTCTTTTATTCATTTTCATTCGCTTCATCTCTCTAAGGTTTGACTTCATTTTTATCCTATATCTTTCTCAGTCAAACCTAGTCAAACTGGGGCATATCTTCACTGCTTGATGGTTATCCTATCATCTTTCACCTTTGATTGTGATTTCTAGTGATTTGATCAGATTTATCAATTTACTATTTCTCCTCTACCTAATTTTGATTTCAATTCTGAGGGGGCAATACCTATCAGCTTCAATCCTTGATTCAGCTTATCAATTGAACCTTGAGATTCTTATCTTTTATTTGAGACTTGATTATCACCTAGCTATACAGGTGTTGGTCTTGTCTTTCAGCTTATCCTTGTCATCTTATGCTTATGCTTGTCCTGATGTGTTCCCATCCATCGAACACACATCTGGGTTGTTTTGTGATCCCAAATTGATCTCACATTTCAAATCCATTCTTTGGCTACATGTGTTCCCATAATGATCACACATTACCCAAAGAGGGGAAAATGTATGCACCCTAAAATGGTCACCTAGACTTTAGGCCCCCATTCAGAAATTTATCAAATCCCTGAATCAATATTTTAAAAAATGAACATTTTTTAAATTATATCAATTTCCTTGATCAAATCCTAGTTTTATCATTTATTTGATTATATCCTATGGACTAACCATTTTATCCTAAATTCTTTATTTATTTAAAAGGAATTTCCTCCCCTTTTATTAAATAAAAAGCCCCCACTTTTCCCCTTATCCTAAGTTGCACAAATAAAGCATTATTCTTATTTTATAAAAAGAAGAAAAACATTTTTTTGTCTCATATGGATATAAAAGTTAACTCTTATTTTCTCATTAGAGGATATTTGTGCACATGGATTACTCCTCTTTCAAGCTCCACCCTTGATTAAATCTTTTGCCTCTTAATCTCCATGGTCCATTCCTTTTCAATTATTTTAAAAGGAGAGCTCTTTTCTCATTCTTAGATCCCAACTTTGAATACTAATCTTATGCTGCAAGATTTCTTGGAGACTTTGGAGCTTTTGGAGATCTTCATGTATTTAGCTTTCATTCTTGCATCATAGCTTCATGTTTATTCTTTCTATCTTAGTTTCTTTTATGCTCTAGATTAGCTCACATAACTTAATTAGCAAGGGTTTGTAATACTTCTATCTTTCCTTTCATAGCTTATCTTGCATCTTCATTCTTAGCATATCTTGCATTGCATTGCATTTTCATTGATTCTTGAGTATATTGGCATTCTTGCCCTTGTCTCTTTAAATCTCTCATTGTGTGGTTTACTAGCAAGGTTGCATGCTTCAATAGCTCTAGCTGAGAGCACCATCAACATGCTTGTGACTCCATGCCTAGGGAGCTCTAGGTCGCTTTCTCAAGGTTTATCATTCATGAATTCTGTTGGAAGTAATGACTTACAGAAGTGCACTATTTAGTTTGTACATGTGCTAACCCTATCTCTCCCAGAGAACTTTGACAATAACATCAAACAAGTGATATATGATGTTGGAAAATACATGAGGTAAGAAATGATATATGTTCAATTTGTTGTATATATTGTAAAGTCTCATGTTTATATATTTTTTTATCTTGAATGTCTTGTAGGTGGTTGTCATCTAAAGAAACCATAAAGTAGATATAAAATATTGGAAGAGAAGAATTCCTCATCTAATGTGTGAAATGCAAAAGTGTCTACCTTCAACCTTTTTCAATGCACAAGAACACTACCTCATACACCAAGTTGAGGAGATTGAATTGTGTGGACCCATACACACTCGGTCAATGTGGATGGTTGAGAGGCACTTGAAATTTTTTAAGGCTTTGGTTTAGAAAAGAGAACGTCCTGAGGGTTCTATGGTGGAGGGATATATGGTATACCAAACTATGGTGTACGTTACTGAATATCTTCCTAAGCTTGCAACAAAAATCTATATTGATCGCATTTGGGATCTCGACACCATTAGAAAATTTGAAGGGAGTACTTGGTGGGGAAAGGTAGAATGAGGAACGTGAGAGGTAATAAATTATAAGATGTTATTGTATCTATTAATTAATTCTTAATATTCAAAATTAATCGGTTGTAAGTCATCTATTTATTTTTTTTACAGTTCCTCGAGAGTGGGATGCAATACATTTGTATATTGCAAACAATCAAGATTGGATGATGGTATGGATTGAACGATGTCATCATTTAGGTTGCACATGAACATGGGAAGTTGTGTCTTCATTGGTTAATGAAGCTCATCATAACGGAGATCCAAATGTTATGCAAAGGGAAATAGATTTAGCACATGGTTTAAGAGATTTCTAGGTACGTATAAATTTGTTAATCACCCGTACATTTATGAATTCTTGATGCAATAATTTATACATGTTTGACATAGTTTTGTAGGTCAAACACCACAAAGCTATGTTTTGCAATGGTCATAAATTTTGCATCAAAAATTTGGATGATACAAAGAAAACTTGTGATTCTGGGATAAGTGCAGTCTTTCAGGTGACTAATATTTCATCTAGAAATGACTTACATCCTTGAGAGTCTGAAAATTGATACTATGGCATTTTGGATGATATACTTGAGTGTGACTTTAATTCCTTCATATTAGTTCTCTTCATCATTAGATGGTATAGGCTACAACTTAATCAAAATGATCCTGATAGAACTGTTATGGAACATGACAATGGATTTCCAATGATTAATACAAGGTGGTTTAAGCTAGTTGGGGATGAGCCCTATGTTCTTCCAAGCCAATATGAGTAGGTATTTTACTCAGAGGTTCCACATAAATTAGGTTGGTCATTTGTTGTTAGAAATGATCTAAGAGGAAGGCCGATGAGGTATAATGTGATGGAAGAAGAAGATTTCGAACAACTAGAAGATGATGTAGATGATGATCATGAACAACAGCTAGTCAATGATGTTCCTAATGCAACTTTTCTTGAAGAAGAAGATGATGACAATGATGATGCTACTGATGCTGATGATGATGATGATGATGATGATGATAATGATAATGATGATGATGATGATGATGATGCCGATGATGATGATGACAATGATGGTGGTGGTGATGATGTCGATCACAATAATGATCATGGTGATGAGTTGGATGAAGAAGAAGATGAATGACATGAATGAAATATACAGTTACGTGATCACTGCTTAATATATTTAATATTGATTTATTAATAGAAATGTGCAGTTATGCGATCAATTCTTAATATGATTAATTCGTGATGTACCTTTTAATTTTTTTAATTCATATGGGATGCTTATGGTTTTTAATGTACTTACTATGTGTTTTTGTGTATACATATCATGAATTTTTTAGCTAACATAAGATAATTGAATTACATATGTAGGTACCCAAACCCCTTTCATGAGCATCCCACACAGTCTCATGGATTGATAGGTATAAGTCAATACACCCTATAGAGATTAATGTATTTCACAATTTGCAAAATAACTCACATTACTTGATATCTCTCTCATTTGATGGAGTGTAGGTAGCAGCAAATAGGTATTTTTTAGATGTGTCTTCCTTGAGTGAAGGAAATATAGGAATGGAAGAAGAAAGTGAGTCATGTAGTATGTCTGAATTAGGAAGATTAACTAGAGGTCAAAAGACTAGAAGGAAATTCAATAAACACATGAAATTTTTCCTTGCTCAAGGGGGGTCATGTTCTTATGATGATGAGAGAAAAGGTGACATTAAGGTGCCCTCTAGGTACCAATATCTATAGAAACAATGGGTCCCCAAGGAGCTTCCTCCAATAAACACTGATTTTAGTGTTAAAGCCAAGATATATCGCATTGCACCATCATCAATACATGGTTTGGGCCTATTTTCCATGGATGGCATAAAGGTCTCTTACAAAAAAGTTGTCGAATTGATGGAGTATGTTGGACCTTGTTACAATTACAAAAGTTGGATACAAATTGTTCAATATAAAAAACATATGCGTAGGTATGGACTCTCAGCAAATTATATTCAACAAAAAGACAATGAGAAAATTAAAAGAGTGGCTATATACATTGATGGAAGGCCAAAAGCATCAAGGTATATTGTAGGTTTTATAAATAGCACGTGACCTTTGTCAACTATTAAGCAACCCAATTTCATATTTGAGGCGTGTGAGGGAAATCATTTATTTGTATGTGCGATAAAATCAATACATGTAGGGGAAGAGCTGCTTATTGATTACAATTTGAATCACATAGATACAAATAATGTCACTATCATGGGGGTGTAGGTACATACTATGTACCATTAAATAATTGAGTTTTTTTGCCAGCCACATCTAGAGAGTCTCCTCACCATCCACCTCATCTCCATCATCATCTTCTAATGAAATTTATTAATCTAGTCCTTTCTAATTATTGGTTAACTTTAAATAATAACACAGGGCCACAATATGGAGAAACCACATAGAGGGAACAATGATGATCCTATATGCAATTCTTCCTAGCAGGTAAACCTCTTTGTTATTGTACTACAAATTAGATAGAAGAAAAATTTTAAATAGTGTTTTTTATTATATTCTTTTCATGACTATTTCTGATTAATTCTAATCGTGTTAGTAATATTGTTGTCACAGATAGGTGGCCAGTAGAGAAAGGGAAAAGAAACTGCAATCCCTAAAGAGGAGTCCTTTGACGAGGACCTAGCTGTTGATTTCACTATTTGTGATGACCCGGCCTCTGCAATTAAAAAATGCCTCCAAAAAATTGGAAAAAGACTGGCTCAATTGGCATCTATATTCCCCCTGAGTCACAAAAGAGGGCAACTAAATTGATGCACCTATCTCAAAATTATAGAGTAAGTATTAATGTAATTTTTAATTATAACAAAAGTTCAATAATAGTTTTTATGTTATACTTGTCTTTTATGTCATTAAAAAATAAGCAGATGTGTTACTTTTATAGCTTTTTTTGCATAATTTTGATCCTCACGACCATGATGAGGGTACTGTAGCTAGTTTAGGTAGATAGCATGTTGGACTAACTTTTTTTTACTCTCTAACAATATTGTCCATGCTAATCACTTGTTTTATTATGCTCTAACAATCTTATCCTTCAGCACCTACCAATGATCATTTACTATCGCCGCCTCATACGATGGTAGGCTCAGATGTACTGTCTTGCAATTTTGACAATGTGTAGCATGGCCATAGACACCATGGCACCACCTACTCGTACATAGATTTTATTTTCTCCATCATTATATATATGTTTATTTCCATTGAAGTATTCTTTCTTAGGGGCATTTTGTAATGGATTCAATTTATGCAACAGGAGATGCATCGCTTGATGGTGAATTTCCTGGATGTACTCGTATTCCTAGTACAAGAATGATAAAGGATTGCATATTTCTTGTGAGTGACGAAGAAGGAGTTCCCTTGAAAATAGAAAAACTTCCAGGTACTTTAAAGATTGGACCTTTCTTTTACTATACAATCATATGTTAATTACACTTTGCATTCAATATGATAAGCTTACATCTATTATATTCTTATTTTATACTATTATATCCTTTGACTAATGATCCCATGATTATTTTGCAGGGAATGATGTTTTTTATGGTAAACTTGGTGATGAGTGTTTGCGGATATTCAGGCCCACCATCTATACAGGGTGGAACATCACATCCAAACTAAAACTCCAATCCACTATTTTGATTTCATATCATTGCTAGGATAGTTATCATTACATCCATTTCTTAAACTATATTAAAGGTAATTTCACTTCATTTTTTAATCTAACACTATTTTTTTTCTTAAATGGTGGAAAAACCAAGATATAAAGTTAAAGGATGCTCTCGTAGAGAGTATGACAATTTTATTTGGACCTCGTGCATTTGAGAAGGGTAAGCTCCTTCAGAAAGCCATGTTATGTTTGAGGTATATTAGGGACCAGTATAGTTGTACATTATCCAAAAACCCAAAGTACCAACACCTCCCTTGCATTCCTAATTTAGAGTGGCAATCTCTTATTCTAGATGTGAATGAGAAAAATGAAATAAAAAAAGGAAATGCATCACCGGCCAATAGAAGAAGGTATATGATACTGTTAAGAATGTAATTGTGTACTAAATACTCTTCATATTTATATGAACTAACATATTTCAATCTCTTCATAGATTGTCTGACACATCAAAGGCAACAAAGGCAAGACTACAAAAGCACGGGCAACACAAGCTAGGCTCTGGTGGTTATTCCAAACTTGCTGCATGAGTTGTAAGTGTTAATATCGTCAAAATTAAATGAGGAAAAATACAATCTGTAGATGGCTTTTAACACTAAAAATAATAATTTGATCTTTATAATATTTATAATTTGATGAAACAATGAAATAAAATTTGACGATACCAAGCAAAAATGCAGGGCGCAGAGTTCAATATAAGTCTCATAGAAGAGGACAAGAGAATTGGCTTCCAACAAGGCTATAAAGCCATGGAAGAAAGAATAAGAAGTGCACAAGGTTCTACTGATGGATCCATCAGGGTAAGTAAGCTAAATAGATGATATTTCAAATTTAATTATTTACTAATTAGTTTATTTGATGTTAAGTTCCAAACAATGATAACATGAATGCATATGAAATTGGAATGCAGCCTACCGATTATGGCTATACACAACCTATGTGTGATGATGACAACGAGGATGTGCATTAGAGTAATGGAGGTATACATTTTCTATTCAATTTTTTATATGTAATTATTAATATAAGTAAACATCTTAAATTGATTGGTGTAGTAATACAAATTTAATTGCAATTGGTGTTTGGATTAATGTAACAATTTGTATTACAATTGTAGAGAGTGTAGAGACCTTTGTTAATGAGAAAGTTGAGATTGAGGCCAAGGCCAGACAAACTGATCTCGAAATTGATGATGTGACTAGATCAAGTAAAGAGCTATACGATTATGGCCTTTAAAGTACTAAAATACTTGTAACAAATTATAATAAAATGTTTTTAATTTAACCCTTTTATATGTTATTGCAGATGACCCCCCTTTGCATCAACATAGAAATAGGCGTGCATTGAGATCTAATGAGAGGTGAGATTATCATGATGATATTGATGCTCCTCTTAGCGATTACTTCTTAAAAATAATAAACCAAAAGAAAAAAAAGAAATGATTGGCATCTATGCACCTTAATTGATAATGAATTATTTTTATATGCCAATGAATTTAATTATGTGCTATTGAATGTTCATAAATTTTATAATGTGTTAATGAATGTTATCGTGTGATAATTAATGAATGTTACATTTTATTAATGGATGAAATAATGAATGAATGTTAGACGTTAACGGGGAATTTAGAGTGATGTTAGGGGGGGTGGGGGAGGAAATGACTTCCACCTTCACATGGTTGGCCATGTTTAGTATAGAATATAAAACTATTCTCAAAACAAAGTGAAGCTCAATAAGGTTGTTCCTTATATAGGGTCTCAAGTGTATCCTTTATCCCACTCTCAACATTGCAAGGCTTCAAGTGGTATTCTGAGATTGGTTTTTCCATCTCCCACTGACATCTTGTCTTTCTCCTAAGAACTCTTACCGAGCTCTAATACATGGATGAGCAGAAGATGTCCCTTATAGGTTGCACATATATAATATGGTAGATCTAGGGAACAAATATACTACAACATAGAATGAGTCAACTTGAATCTATAGTTTCTTCATTACCAATTTAGGCTTACATGGTTTTCTCTTTCAGAAGCTTATTTCCTATTCTATAATGATTACTAGAATGCTTCCATGGCTTTGAGCATGCAATATCTAGTGATAGATTATCATATCATATTCATAATTTTTGAAGTCTCAAAATATCATTTCATAATGAAAATTCAAATTACAAGCCATATTTTAGATTTAATATTCATATTCATCTTCATCATGATTATAGCCATCACGGTCAACATTTGGTTCAACTTCATTTGAACCACACTCCATGTTAGGTACCATTAGGCATGGATTGTGATCATACCCATGTTACCATAATACCGAGTTAGCCTATAAAATTATAAATAAAATACCTCGTGTATCATATTTATAATTTGCAAAAGTTTCAAATGTATATGAAAATGGATTTTTGAGGATGCAAAATAGTAAAAGATCTAGCTTGGGGTGAAGAAAATCTGAGATTTTGAAGACCAGGAGTCCTTTGTTGATTCTTGGACTTGAATCATCCTCTGGGAGTGTTCCAAGGTGGTGAATCTATGTTGGATAGATCTTGGGTTGAAGGTGAGTTCAGAGGTTGCTAATTGCAAGGAGATTTGATAGTAGGTATAGTGGTCATCATGGAAGAAAATTAGGATGCAAGGTGCATTCAAAGTTCATTAAAACATGTAATAAGAACAATAATGGTCATATAATATTTTTTTGATCATATATTGATCACATTGTAACCAAATCTTGAATGTAACCCTTAATGGCAATGATAAGCCTAAAAGGTACCCAGGGGTCACTAGGAATGGCTATGGATTGATCCTAGGTTAGGGGATTGTGGAAATGACCTATAAGGGTCTATAAATGTGTAATAAGGCCATTAGAGCCTTTAGATAGTGTTAAAAGGGCACAAACTTGTAAATTGCCTATATTAGCAATATAAGCCTAAAAGGCTTAGTTGGGGTTAGTAGGGTCTATGAGTTAGTTTGATTTGCAAAGGTTGTTTCTAAACCTTTTCAAAATAATTATAGGGGGTATTAGAGTCATGTTGTCAAGTTGACAAAACATCTTAACTATATTTTGTTAATATAGTTAGTTTTATGACTATTATCAATCAGTTTGGGATTTAGTTAGTAGTTACAGTCGGTCTTTTGGGAGAGTTAGAGTCTATTTTGAGGAGATCCACGTGAGTGGACAAGGTGAGGAATGTTGATATGTAATGGTTCGATTTTGTGATAGTTATAAGCAATAATAATCAAAATCTCTGCACTTTTATAGTGACTTTCCCATGGAACAGTGGACACAATAGTGAATCTAGATGAATGATTGAATGTGCTTTTGGATAGGTTATGACATAGGAACATTTACTTGCATATTATTTACATATTTCTATAGTGTTTACATTATTTTTTTTGTTATTATAGTCAAGAACTTGACTAGTATTTAGGAACAGGACTGGCATTGTAGGTATAGTTAGTGGCTAAGGGTTGAAATCCCCTAATATGTAAAGGCACTCCCACCCCTGTGTTAACTATGGTTTTGTGGGAGATTCCTTGGATGTACTATATGTATTATATCTAGTTTTGGATGCAAGGAAGGGTGCCAGATGATGGGGGAACATGGACAAGTCTGGCGAAGTCCCAGTGAAGGGAACACTTACTAAGTGTCAGTGTTGATTAGAAGATACTCGATGAAGGGAGTGGGTATGTGACAGTTGAAGTGGTCTATATAGATGTAGGGGAAGGTAGTAGAACCTATCTTGGAGTTGTGAGTTGTAGGTAAGGGTGGTTTCTCAAAGAATGTATATTCATTTTAGCTAACATTATGGAAATGGTCCATCCTTATACTATAATATTTATGACAATATTTTGAACAATTTCAAGTTAATATTATCATAGGGAATAAACAATACAATGGCTCATTTTTTTAAATTGACCCCTATTACAATTTTTTTCGTTGAGAAGCTATGAAGAGAGTTGAGAACCCTATGTTGTGGGGTTTGTTGTGTTCATTTGGAGTTGCAACAACTAATCAATTTTTTATTAAATAATAATTGATTGCTAGAATGTGCCAAGGCTTTATTATATCAAGAAATCATGTATTTTTTCTCCACTATTTTTTAACAACTATCAATATCCAATGGTATTGGTAAGTTAATATCATAATGCCAAAAAATATTGTCTTCTATTGTGCCTTGGACTGATTAATGTATAGACTTGTTTGGTTTGAAAATGCAATGTGAGGGTGGCCAATGGAGCTGGGCACTGGAAATGTTGAAGGGGCTAGGTATTCAATGATTGTTTCTGCAACTCTTCGACTATGATAGGCCTTGGGCCTTATTTTTTATTTTCTTGTTTTGTGCTCCGTTGGGGAAGGTTGATGTTGATGTTGATGTTGATGTTGATGTTGATGTCTATAATTTATTTCATTTACTGATGCTTGTATATTGGGAAGATATTGTTACCATTGAGGCATTTTATAATGTGAATTTGGGTATCACCAAGAAGCCTATTCCAGATTTTAGGTATTCTATTTTGCAATTTCATAAACTTCAAGATGGTTCATTGCTGGCATTTGAGATTTGACATATGGTAATGTTAAGTGTTTTTTCATAAAAATATTATGTTTAGTTGATAAGATATTTGGTAATTGTCATCAGATCTCTTCACTGAGAGTTTATTCTGCTTGGAAATTTTTATGATATATCAGCTTCAATATATACACAGTATAGATTTTTGCCACCATCAAAGATGTTTGATGCATATGTCACTGATAGTTTTATTTGGGAGAGATGTATTATAATGGTAAGTGTTATATTCTTTCTTACATATATAGCCATGTTAAAGGGTCTTTGTCACTTCTTGAGTATTAAGTTTTATGTTGATCTTTTTGCATGCATAGTCTCATTTAGAGGGTATTAACATCATATTTCATCATGAACATATGCACACATGTATGATTATGCGTATACTATAGGCATTGATTGTATTTTTTCTTGATGCAGAACTACAAAATTCATCATTCTGTTGTTGGACTGTGATCCTGGATTTCAACAGGTTTAGTTATTGAGGATGCTTGATTACTATGAAGTATTAGCTCTTTCTATCCTACTTTTCTTGTTTAAATTTGATTTTATTTTTGTATTCCCACTAAAGTCATATTCATGTTAAGAAAATTTTGTATATATTCTCTTATCTTTTCCTTAGATATTTTCCTTGATACTCTTACCTCAAATTCAAGAATTCACTGAACTTAATATTTATATGATTATGTGTAAAAGGATGAAGAGAGAATCTTGATTTTAGGAAAATGGGGTGTCCCAATTGGCATCAGAAGAGATAGCCATGTGAAAAGGGCAATTATTGACAAGAATGATTGAATAGGAGATAATGTTAAGGTATGATTATTGTATTTTCCTTATTTTTGAAGTGTTCTGTCACATTTTTATTTTTCAAAGATTGAATTAGAGATTAAGCATTTTGACGTAGGGGCAGGGTAGATACAAGTAGAATCAAGCATAATTGAGTCCACTTGAATCAACAACAAGCCCTGCTTAGAGTTAAACAATGGAAGAAATATAGATACACATGAATGCAATGAAATCAAAATGGATATGAGACAATCAATTGGCAGCAACAACAGAGAATTATATTATTTCTTTCAACATGCCCGACTATGAGGCCTTCCGGGTTTCAGCCTTATACAATGAGAATTATGAAATCAGAATTACAATTCGCATCCTATCTTTCTCTCAAATGATATATCTTGATAATTATCCTCCTTGGATCTCCCTTTTGATCCTCTCTTGATGCCCTACTACATCAATCTAGACTATTTATATAGCCAGCTAAGCCACAGCTCGGCCAGTAAGGCATTTAATTACAATATAGGTCCAGTCTCAAGATTTAAACCAAAACTAATGCTAGAATGAATATAAATTGATGCACCTTTTGATTTAGGTCCTTACATGACCCAAGAAAATTCCTTTAAGTGTTAAAGGTCTCATTTGATCACATGGAACATCACAAGAAGAAACACCACACGTTTCACCTGAAAACTGGTAGAAAATAGGTCCTAAGGAAAAACGGGCATAACTTTTTACTCATAATGAATTGGGGCTTGTGCTCTTGAGAATGATAGTAATTTAGGTCCTATAAAATTCCTTAAGAGTGAAAAGGATGATTCCTTATGGATCAAGGTCACCAACATGAACAATCAGCACCAAAACTGCAGTAAGGGCTCGGACCTAAAACTAAAAAAAAATAGGTCATGTGCCAAAATGGCCATAACTTTTGACTCATAATGAATTAGGAGGTGTGCCTTTGGGAAATGATAATAAATTAGGTCCTCTTTAAGTCCCTAAGTGTGAAAGATATTATTCTTTAAGGATCAAGGTCTCCATGGTGTGCAATTAGCACCAAAACTACAGGAAAATACTGCTCTGACAGCAAGAAAATAGCTCTAACTTTCAAACTGTCCATCTAATCTTTATGTGCTCATAGGAGAAGGTTCCAAAATAGGTCCTTAGAATAATTTAAGCTTCACACACAATGAAAGAATAAAATGAAAATATTATAAAGAAAACAATAGCAAATAGGTACAAAAATCAGGAAATGTTTTTGGTTGATGCAAGATTGCTCAAAGACCCAAGATGTGTTAGAGTAATCATACTTTATGCTTATTAATTAAATCACTTTGGTTTAATTAATTAAGTCATTTATTACTCTATTTACTTAAGCTATCTTTTAGGTGCATTATAATTAATATATTTATTAATTATAATGTGCAACCTAGCTTTATTTTTTGCTTTATAGCTTTAGGGTTTTATTGTTCACCTATTTGGTTGAACCCTTTGTATATTCTTTTCAGATAATCTTGGAATACAATTGCTCTTTGCATGTCCATAAGATGTCTCTGGCTTTTTGGCCTCCATGATTTTTCTTGCTTCTGTGCTTTGCTTCTTCCATGTGACAGGGTTATGCATGCAGGTGTTCTTGGGAGATTAGTATTTCACCTAATCTAACATGGTATCAGAGCCATCTTGCTGCTCGCTGTTCGTGTTTTGTTGAAGTGTTTCAGAAGCAGGAGGTTTTTAAAGGTTTCAGAAGTTTTTTTTTGTGGATCTGGGGGGGAGCCAAAATTTGGCTCACCTTGGGCAAAAACGGACACCACCATTGTGTCCGGAAGGCCCAAGAACCCCTAAATCCATATAAAATTTGTCCATTTTGGACACTTTTGCAATTTGAGGCAAAATTTTTTGGGTACCAGGCCGTACGGCCTGGCACGCAGATCGAGACGACAATTGTCAAAAAAAATTAAAAAAAAATTTTGGTTTTTGGCGCAGCCACCGAGCGGCCACCTAGGCGCCACCTGGCGGCCACCGCCGCCACCACAGCCTCCGCAGTCCCGCACCCGCAGCCGTGCCGCCGCCGTAGACTGCGCCTCCCGCAGCCCCTCCTCCGCCCTCCCGCGGCCCCCGCCGCCATCCACCACTCTGTGCAGCCGCCGCCGCCGCCAGCAACGCTGCCGTCCCCGCCGCCCGTGGGCCCTCCGCTGCGCTCCGCCCGAGCTCAGCCCCCCCTTCCGCTAGGCTGAGGTTCTATAGGGGACCAGCCCCTGGCCCCCAGCACCTAGCACCAGCCCCTGGTCCCCCACATGACCAGGGGTTTCCTGATTCAGCCCCCAGGCCCTCTGCTGATGTCAGCATGATGTCAGCAGACATGCTTTTTAATTTTTTTTTTAAAAAAAATTTGCATGTTTTTTTAGGGCTCTGTTTTTAGGGGTAATTGGGCCTTTTTTGCCATATCTTCTTCATCTGGAGGCGTATTTGGGAGTTTTTTATATCATCGGAAAGCTCTTTCCAAGACGAACGCAATTATGGAGGTTTCTTTTTGAGTTTTTTGCCTCAGTTTTCGTACCATGCCTTCGAAGGCAGGACTACTTTTTTGCCTTTCTGGAGCACTTGATGCTTTTTTTGGCATAACTTGCTCATATGGAGGAGTTAGTGGGCGAACGAGACATCATCGAAAAGATGATTCCGAAATGGTCATTTTATATGCATAGCTTTTTTCCAGATTCTTCTTCCATTTTTCGCACCAGGCTATTGAATTTAGAGGTTTTGTTTTTTAGGTGCCTGCCAGAGCACCTGTCACTGTTTTTGCCGTAACTTGAGCATACGATGGCATTTTTTGCCAAACAAGATATCGACGGAAAGCTGGTTCCGAGACCGTTCTATTTTTTTCAGTTTGGTTGTTTGATTTTGCCGTTTGTAGGGGTTTTCTGCCAGTCAAAGTCACGGGTACTTTTTGCATTCCGGACACTATATCTCTCACATTCGGGCTCAGTTTTCAGCAAACTTGGTATTTTCGGAAAGCTTGTTCAGTGTACTTTTTAGTTTCAGAGGTCTTATTTCCAGATTCTATACCAGGTTCTTCCTCCATTGAGTTTTGCTTTTCTGCACTCAGATGGACTACTTGGCTTTTACAGGTCCACGGATCTCCATTCTTGGGATGACTTCTGCTTCTGTTCTCACTGTTCTTCTTTCCTTCTTCTTTTGAGCATTGTATGCTTCTCTTCTGTTGCATTCTCTTTTCTATAAATGCACTGAGATAAAGTGCCTACTTTTGCATTTTGGGATCTTGAACACTATGTGTTTGTTTGTATACGCACTCAGTTATAAAGTGCCATGGGGGGGTTATGATGTTTTGCCTTTTGTGCTCATCCACCTTTGTCAAGTGAGTGTACCTTCCACGACATTAGCCTCATGTAGTTTGTGTCTATGACACCGCCCTTTATCCTGTGCTTGTACTTTCTTTTGCACATAGGTGTTCCTGTTTCTTCTTCTTGCAGATGTTTCTGGCATTGCATTTCAGTGTTCTTGTCACCCCTCTCCCTGTTCAGCATTATGGGGGGGTTCACCTGTTGGCTCTATTGCTTCCTTGGTTTGGTTGAGTGATCTACGTATTCAGTTTTTGTTCCTATGTACTAGGCGGATGCAGTGGCTAGACACCTATGCATTTCGGTGAGATGGTTCATCTACTATATAGACACTCATTCATTCCTATTTTGGAGGTCACCTCTTTGATTGATCAGCTCTTCAGACTTTGTCTTCTCTACCTGGTCATGCACTATTTCAGTGGGGGTTCCAGCAGTATTCTTCTGACAGTGTTTGCAGCTTCATGCTTCGGAGATGCTTCATGCTCTTTCTTGTTCCTTTCTTTGGGACATTCCCTAGATTGGAGGCTTTGTTTCCTTCATCTAGTTTATTTCTTGTACTTGGGTACCTGATCAGGCCTTGTTGCCGGGACCCATTGCTCTTTCTTGCATTTTTGCTTTCATAGCTTTGCTAGGTTAGCTTCTCTCTTGAGCTACGCTTAAGGGGGGGTGTTAGAGTAATCATACTTTATGCTTATTAATTAAATCACTTTGGTTTAATTAATTAAGTCATTTATTACTCTATTTACTTAAGCTATCTTTTAGGTGCATTATAATTAATATATTTATTAATTATAATGTGCAACCTAGCTTTATTTTTTGCTTTATAGCTTTAGGGTTTTATTGTTCACCTATTTGGTTGAACCCTTTGTATATTCTTTTCATATAATCTTGGAATACAATTGCTCTTTGCATGTCCATAAGATGTCTCTGGCTTTTTGGCCTCCATGATTTTTCTTGCTTCTGTGCTTTGCTTCTTCCATGTGACAGGGTTATGCATGCAGGTGTTCTTGGGAGATTAGTATTTCACCTAATCTAACAAGATGCTCCTGCATTAGACACTTGGGGTAAATAAAGAACTGATGTCCACATCAAAAATTGCTCATATTCTGACTTGAATCATAAAGATCCAACTCAGCTTGTGTAATCCATGAACTATCTTCAACTGGCTTGTCTTTCCACTGAACTAGATATTCCATGTAGTATTTTCCTCTTGTACTTTTGCTCACTCTTTTATTCAAGATCTTCTCAATATTGTCTATGTTCTTCTTAGGATATTCTGGATCATCTTCTATCTCATCATTTGATTCAAAGTACTCAAATATATCAGCAATGTTGAATATAGGTGATATATCCATGTCCTCTGGTAATTCCACTTCATAAGCATTTCCACTGTCAAACTTCTTTAGAATCTTACAAGGTCCAAACTTCTTCATTTTTAGCTTGTAGGTACCAACTGGAAATCTATTCTTTTTCAAATGAATCATAACCTCATCTCCAACTTCAAAAGATTTATGTCTCCTTCTCTTGTCTACTCTCTATTTATATTTCAGATTACTGTCCTCCAAATTCTTTTTAACTTCATCATGCAAAGTTCTCATGTATTTTGCAAAATGATCAGCTTTAGTACTTCTTCTTGTCTCAGTAGGTAAATCTCTCAACTCTGTGGTTCCCTTAGGATTAAATCCAGTAACAATCTCAAATGGTGTCCTCTTAGTGCTTCTATTCACCAAATTATTATATGCAAACTCTGCTTGTGCCAAAATCAAATCCCGATTAGCAGGCTTATCTCCAACTAAACATCTCAACAAGTTTCCCAAACTTCTATTCACAACTTCAATCTATCCATCTATCTGAGGGTGAAATGTAGAACTAAACTTCAAATCAGTATTCATCTTCTTCCAAAGTGTTCTCCAAAAGTAACCAGTAAACTTAGTATCTATGTCTGAAATAATAGATTTAGGCAAACCATGCAATCTTACCACTTCTTTGAAGAATAATTCAGCTACATGTAATGCATCAGATGTCTTCTTACAAGGTATGAAATGAGCCATCTTAGAAAATCTATCAACCACTACCAAAATAGAATCATTACCTCTCTGAGTTCTAGGCAATCCAAGAATAAAGTCCATACTCACATCTTCCCAAGGTCTATCAGGTATAGGCAAAGGTGTATACAATCCCAAATTCTGACTAGTTCCTTTTGCTACTTGACAAATTCTGCAACCTCTAACTATTCTCTGTACATCTCTATAAATCTATGGCCAAAAGTATCTTTTTGAAATCAAATTCACAGTCTTATCAATCCCAAAATGTCCAGCAAGTCCACCACTATGTTTCTCCTTCATTATGTTCTCTCTCATAGATCCTCTAGGTATGCACAACTGAACTCCTTCAAAAAACATGTCTTCTTCAATGAAATAATTAGACCACTTATCACTTACTATGTGTTCCTTACAAGCTTTCCAAGGCTCTGCAAAATCAATGTCAGTCTCATACAAATGTTTCAAATCATCAAAACCAAGTACCTCAACTCTCATCTCTGTCAGCAAACTTCTTCTTTGGCTCAAGGCATCAGCAACCTTATTTGACTATCCACTTTTATGCTTCAATGAAAAGGAAAAATTCTGCAAGAACTCAACCCACTTCATATGTCTCTGATTCAACTTATTCTAACTTCCCAAATACTGTGAAGCTTTATGGTCAGTATACAACACAAAATCTTTAGGCATCAAATAATGTCTCCACTTCAAATCAATCTTTGTGAAATAATTTTCTCCACTCAAACTATCCATTATGTCATCCATCTTAGGCACATTATAGCTCTATACTTTACTGTTATCTTGTTTATAGCTCTAGAGTCAGTGCACATTCTCCATTCTCCATTCTTTTTAGGTGCTAATATAGTAGGTACTACACAAGGACTCAAACTTTCCCTAATCAAACCTCTCTCAAGCAATTCTTGCACTTGTCTATTCAATTCAGTCTTTTCATCAGGTGTCAACCTATGTGGTGCTTTGTTAGGCAAACTAGCTCTAGGTATCAAATCCATACAATGACTTATACTTCTCATAGGTGGTAAACCATTAGGTACATTATCAGAAATGATGTCATGAAATTCACTCAACAAAGGCTTAACCTCAGGTGCATGTTCTAACTCATCTTGTTTCTCAGTCTTTCTTGGAATTAAAACAAAATAAACATTTTGTTCTTTCATTTCTCTTGCAAACTTTTTACCATCAATCAAACATACTCTGACTATGGTACAATGACTTTCATAAAACTTCTCTATCAAAGGCAATAACACTTGTTTCTTTCCATCAACCCAAATAGTATATTGATTCAATCTACCATCATGCAAAGCTTTCCTATCATACTGCCAAGGTCTACCCAAAAAAATATGACAACAATCCATAGGCATAATATCACACAAGACTTCATCATGATAATTGCCAATTTTGAATTTAACAAGGCATTGTTCACTTACAAGTAGTTTATCCTCCTTCTGGATCCAAGAAATATGGTAAGGCTTAGGATGTTTCAATCTTTGCAACTGCAATTTTTTAACCAGCTCTTCAGATGCCAAATTATCAGAACTTCTGCTATCAATGATTACCTTGCAACATTTATCAGCGATCTTACATTTGGTTCTAAACAAACTTTTCCTCATAATAGGTTCCTCATCAGCTTCTTCATTCCAAAAGATTCTTCTTAGCATCAAGTTCTCACCATGTTCAGGTTCATTAGACATTTCCTCAACTTCTTCACAAGCCAAATTATTTCTACCATTACCTCCAATCTTCTTTCCAAAGTTAGTACATTCAAAAGCTCTATGTCCTTCTTCACCACATTTGTAACAAGTACCTCTAAACCAATATTTCTCTTCTCTTTTTCCATTATTATTATTCCTAGAGTAACCAGTATAGCTACCTCTTGAGTAATTACCTCTTTTAGCAGGTTCATCTTTCCATCCTTTCTCTTGTGCGGCATTGTCAGATCTGCTACTTTCTCCATAAGATCTGCCTCTACTTCTCTGAAATCTGCCACCTCTTCCTCTTTATCTTTGATCATGTTTCTTTGTCAATCTCTCTTTAGCCTTCAAAGAAAATTGGTATGCTTCTTCCACACTATCTATTTTCACATAGCTGATCTCATCTTGAATAGATGTCCTCAGGACATTCAAATATCTAGCCACCTTCTCAACTTCATCATCCACATGTCTAGATCTGATATCCAATTTATAAAATTCCTTAGTATATTCTTTCACACTCATGTCCTTTTTTCTTAGATTTTGCATTTTTCTCATCAAACTAACTTGGTAGTCAGCTGGAAGAAACTTCTTCATCTTTCCAAGCATCTTCATCCATGTCTTGATCTTTTCCTTTCCTCTCTTTTGTCTCTCAGTTTGCAAATGATCCCACCAAAGAGATGCATGCCCTTTCAACTTTTTGACTACTATCTCAACCTTCTTATTATCAGGAGTACCTTCATACTCAAAGTATTTATCCATCTTAGAGATCCAATCCAAAAGTACATCGGTCTCAAGTCTTCCTTCATAGCAAGCAACTTCAACTGCAGGTCTAGAGTTAGCCTTAGACAAAACTCTCAAAAGTCTTTCTTCGTCTTGTTCAACTTTAGGTTCAACATTAGGTACTACTTCTTCTTCTTCATCACTAACATCATCAAGATGTGCTCCTCTTCTCTAGGCTATCTCTACAGCTTCAAGCCTAGTTGCAATCTACCTCAACATATCCATGATAGCATTATCATTTCCTCTACCATGAACCATCTTGATAATCAGGTTCTAGCAAGATCGTAACCTTCTATAAGTTATAGGTCATATCTCAGATCTACCACCCTACAACCAATCCAATAAGGTTCTCCATGATCCAATCCACAAGAAAGAACTCGCTCTGATACCACTTGACGCAGAGGCAAGGTAGATACAAGCAGAATCAAGCAGAATTGAGTCCACTTGAATCAACAACAAGCCCTGCTCAGAGTTAAACAATAGAAGAAATATAGATACACATGAATGCAATGAAATCACAATGGATATGAGACAGACAATCAACTGGCAGCAACAACAGAGAATTATATTATTTCTTTCAACATGCCCAGCTGTGAGGCCTTTCGGGTTTCGGCCTTATACAAATGAGAATTATGAAATCAGAATTACAATTCGCATCTTATCTTTCTCTCAAATGATATATATATTGATAATTATCCTCCTTGGATCTCCCTTTTTATCCTTGCTTGATTCCCTACTACATCAATCTAGACTCTTTATATAGCCAGCTAAGCCACAGGTCGGCCAGTCAGGCATTTAATTACAATATAGGTCCAGTTTCAAGATTTAAACCAAAACTAATGCTAGAATGAATATAAATTGATGAAAATTTTTATTTAGGTCCTTAAATGACCCAATAACATTCCTTTAAGTGTTCAAGGTCTCATTTGATCACATGGAACATCGCAAGAAGAAACACCACACGTTTCACCCGAAAACTGGCAGAAAATAGGTCCTGACGTAAAATGGGCATAACTTTTTACTCATAATGAATTGGGGCTTGTTCTCTTGAGAAATGATATTATTTTAGGTCCTATAAACTTAATTAAGAGATAAAATTCTGATTCCTTATGGATCAAGGTCTCCAACATGAACAATTAGCACCAAAACTGTAGTAACGGCTCAGACCCAAAACTGGTAGCAAATAGGTCCCGTGCCAAAATGGCCATAACTTTTTACTCATAATGAATTAGGAGCTGAGAATTTTTTAAATGATAAAAAATTAGGTCCTCTTTAAGACCCTAAGTTAAAAATATATTATTCTTTAAGGATCAAGGTCTCCATGGTGCACAATCAGCCCCAAAACTGCAGGAAAATAGTGCTCTGACAGCAAGAAAACAGCTCTAACTTTCAAACTATCCATCCAATCTTTATGTGCTCATAGGAGAAGGTTCCAAAATAGGTCCTTAGAATAATGTAAGCTTCACACACCATGAAACAATCAAATTCAAATATTATAAAGAAAACAAAAGAAAATAGGTACAGAAATCAGGAAATGTTTTTATTTTTCAAAGATTGAATTAGGGATTAAGCATTTTCTCACACAAATACTTCAAGACTGATTACTTATACTTCAACTTAAATATTGGAATTCCACCCCTCATATTCCCTATGACAGCATCAACTCATTCCCTTTACTACTAACATACCTCTTTGATCATACTCAAGAACTTAATGGTACTTCTCATGCCCTCACAAGACTTTACAACTCTTCCAACACATGGAAACATTGAATGGATTGTAACTGTCCCTTCTAACTTCTCACTACAACATACCTTTCAATCAGACCATTTTATTGGTCTATCCTTTCACCTTATATTCCCACTTCCTCCACATGTAGGACACTCTTATCACATTTCCCTAAACAACTAATACACCAATCATTGATTATATATTAAGATACACAATACCAATTCATTTTTAACTTATGATAGTTATACAATTACTTGAGATATTCACATCTGAGACTCACCCTTGCATGTTACTAAACCCCTATCTTCCTTTACAAACACTCCTCTGATCAGATTCATACCCAATCCCATATATCAGTATTTTTATGCAGATTTGAAACAACATTTTCATACTTTTCCCCAACCAAAAACATGTGTAACTTATTGCATGCCTCATCTTCCTTTCCAAACACTCCTCTGATCAGATTCATACCTGATCCCATATATCATTGTTTTTATGCATATTTGAAATGACATTTTCATACTTTTCCCCAACCAAAAACACGTGTAACTTATTGCATGTTGACCTGAAACTTTGAGAGGATAAACTATCCAAATTGGACAAATTATTTTTTTTGTACATGGTACTTTTTCTTAATGATAATAGAACATATTACCAAATTATTTCTTACAACATTCACCAAGCTTGAAATTATTATCTCTCAAAGTTGGCCTTTTAGAAATAGTTTTCAAGGGTGCATTTTTTATACCTAATTTGTAAAATTTTAACATGTACACTTCAAATTTATTCAAAATTTCAATGCACCAATAGGACACATAAAAGTAAAAATGTAATAAAATGAATAAGTATATATATTGAGTAATATAAATTGGAATCCTTGGATGTCATTTATTGACTCGTATGGGTAGTAAGAACTATGGAATCCTCAGATGTCATGTATTGACCCATGTGAGTAGTAGAAACCTTTGATCTGTGGATATAATGATAGACATGTATGAGTTGTATATGGTCATTTAATTCACAAGAATTCTTGGAGTGTCTTGTGAAACTATCTTGAATCCTTGAATGTCAGATATGACATGTGTAGTTATAGATACTCACTATGATTAGTACTCTTGCACCTAGGTCCAATAGAAATGAGTAGTACATCATTGTATTGTGGTTGAGTTGCATTGGTATTCCATTTTAGATGTTGGTTTGTATGTCAATTTTTCTCCATGTGTTATTTATTATCTACATTTTTATACATTGATTGGTGTAAGTGTATACCTATACTCCCTTGTATGTTTGATTCCTTGTTTGGGCCATGTGACGACATCTGCAAGCATAGTGGGTACTTCTCAAGACCTTAATGGTACTTCTCATGCCCTGACAAGACTTTACAACTCTTCCAACACATGGAAAAATTGAATGTATTGTGACTGTCCCTTTTAACTTCTCACTGCAACATACCTTTCAATTAGAACCTTTGCTTGGTCTATCCTTGCACCTTAGACTCCCACTTATCCCACATGTAGGACACTCCTATCACATTTCCCTAAACAACTAATACACCAATCATTGACTCTATCTTAAGATACACAATACTAATTCATTGTTAACTTATGATAATTATATAATTACTTGAGATAGTCACATCTAAGACTCACCCTTACATGCTACTAAACCCTCATCTTCCTTTACAAACACTCCTCTAATCAGATTCATACCCTATCCCATATATCACTATTTTTATGCATATTTGAAACAATATTTTCATACTTTTCCCCAACCAATAACATGTGTAACTTATTGCATGCTGACCTGAAACTTTGAGAGGATAAACTATCCAAATTGGAAAAATTATTTTTGTTGTACATGGCACTTGGAGTCAAGTGTGTCTCTAAACATTGTGAGCTTTCCTTATTCTTTAAGTGTTCTATCACAATTTTATTTTTCAATGATTGAATCAGGGATTAAGCATTTTCTCACAATTTTATTCATGCATTGATGAGAATCAATGATGGAGAGTTTTTAGATTCTGAGAAGATGTATATGTAGTGGAGGCCAGAAGGGATTTTTGTGGAGATTTTCTAGATGTGGAGATTTTCTAGAGTGGCTATATACATACGAGGGTTTCCAGATTGAGTACCAATGCAGAGACAATGATTCAGTAACCTACATCTATAAAACCTTCACAAATATCCCTTCTTTGGCCTCCACTCATACCTCTTCTCAGAATCTAGAAACTTTGGATACTATTTCTCATCCATGCATGAAATGTGCTAGTGATCGTATAAAATTACTTTTGCAAAACTAGGATCAATTATGAGAAGGTAAACAACAAGATAATATTATGGTATCTTTCATTTCTTTTATCCATTCATATTTTTTGCCTTCTCTTATATTGGATACTATGCAATGTACATAAAGGCAAGGCAGTGATATTCTCAATGATTGATAGGTATAAGTCTTCTAGGCCTTACCCAGTAGCTAGGACTAAAGATAGCAGAGCTCAAGAGACCATTATAGTTGGTCTCCATCTTTGGTCCATATTATTGACAAAATGTTTTACATTTTGTTAGCTCATCAAATGTGGTGATTTGAAAGAATTTAATGGATGATATTTTCATGTATAAAATACATTATTTTAGTTTGACGTTGAATGAATTTATCTACTTCACGCACTTGTAAACTATGAGGACAGCCATAAACAAGCATCCCCTCCTGTGGCTAGAGTAATGTAGGCCATGGGAGGAGATGCTTCTTTATCACTGTCCTCGTAGTCTACAAGTGTGCAAAGTAGATAAATTTGTGCAACGTCAACTTAAATAATATATGTTATCATGAAAATATTCTATTAAATTCTTTCAAATCCCCTCATTTGTTGAGCTAACAAAAGGTAAAACATTTTTTCAATATATGGACCAAAGATGGAGACCAACTACGATGGTCTCTTGAGCTCTGTTATCTTTAATGTGCATGACCGTCACTTTTTCAATAGGATTTATATTTTTTTCGACAGCATCGCTATACATCCAATGGATTTTCCTGTCAAACACTCACTGCATATACATCACCTTCCCAATAGGTATAACGTCAAAAAGAACCCAATGTCAACAGACTAGTACGACATGAGTGTTATACATCTGACGGGTCATCCTATCGAAGAGTCACTGCCTATCCGTCACACTTCTGATCATTATAATGTCAGAGAGAGTCCCTTTTTGATAGATATTCATGATGGGAATGCTATCTCTCCGATGGGTTTTCCTGTCAAAGAAGCGTTGTGACAGAATCTTCAACATATGTTTTTCGGAGTTCTGATAGATATACCGTATGAAATCCCATAGTAAAGTTGGTATTAATGTGGCATTTTCCAACAGAAAATGATGTCAAAAGACTGACGGATATCACTTTTGTAGCAATTTGCAATGCAAAAATGCCGACGGACACATCTGTCAAATTGTCGACAAATAGGCGGTGCAAATCTGACAAATGGTTGTCAGAATATGGCCTCAAATGTAGTAGTGTATATTCTACATCTTTATTATGCTTACGTGATCCTTATCTAGCATTTATGGATATCATTATCTTGTTATTTTCTCTTGCAGGGGGAAACATTAGGATACCTTGTTTTCTCATGTTATTTATACTATCACAATCATGTCTTACCCATATTTTTAAATTCTTATTATATGATTAAATATCTCGTACCATGTTTACATGTTTTTTCATAATTGTATATTTTTCTTGTATGAAACTAACCACATATGTCACCTATGTTCCTGTTGTGAGTTTTTTTGTAGAAATAGAATCATAGTCATTTCTATGTTTAAGGGATCTTTATCAAACTTTTCCACTTAATTGATGTTTTACCATTTTTCATTTAGATGATGTCTCCCCCTTCTCCTTCTTATGTTTAGCATTTTGAGATTAGTTTTTAAGAAAGCTATCATTAATGCATATTTTAAGTGTATGATAGAATTTTTTATGGCATGCTTTTCCTATTTTGTAGGCTTAAGACATAGCATTAATTATGAGGATTGATAATCATTTTCCATTTGATATATTTTGGTTGTTAAAAAAAATTTAAAATACATGTTGAATGTTGGTTTTACTTTGACATGCATTCTCAGAGTAGTTTACATACAGATCAAAATGGTATAATATGTAACCATGAAAATTGCATTCTCTCGTCATTTCACCTTTTTCTTTGGGCTCACCTTGATTAGAATGTCTTTCATGCAATAAAAAGTAAACAAGTGGCACATTCTTACATAAACTTTATTACTTTACAATATCCTATTATATCCCCTCAATACTTATCCTAAAAAATAAGCCTCAATTTCCATATCTCCCATTTGCCACCTTGCATGAAATACACTAATGTAAAATTGACCTAAGTCACTTTCATGTGTGGAAATCAATACCTCAATATTTTAAAATTCAAAATTCAAAATGAAATCCTTATTGACTTTTTTTTGTCATTACGATTCAACCTAAAGCATGTTTGTGTGGATTTAAATTGTTCTCCTTTTGTACTTAAAAGGTATTTCTTATTCATTTTAAAATCACTAAGGAAATAGAGGAATTATTAGAAGAGGATTCACATGAGAGAACCACAGAAAAACAATAAAGCGTCTTGATTGCATCACCATACTATTGTATTGCATACTTGTTTCACTAGTAAAATTTGACAAATAAATGACTACGTGACTAAAAATTTTAGTCACGTGACTAAAATTGATCAGATTCTACTATTTTTTTGCAATTCACAAGCATAAATGACTAATTTGGTCATCGAGTAAAATCACAAGGTCACACAAATAAATTGACTAAATAATTAGTCACCTAAACAAAAATGACTAAATAATTAGTCACCTAAACAAAAAAAATGACTAAATGAATGATTATTACTCCTTTATACTAAATTTTGATAACATCATAGACTTATATACTTAGAAGTTACATTTCACTAGTAATGTTTATACTCCAATAGGCTTATTTCTTGATTAATCCATCTACACCTATCTCATACCAGAAATCTGACTTTTAGGTGATTTCAAAATTGATCGATAAATAACATTTAGAGATAGAATCACAAGGAACATATACCATCAAACAAATTTCCAGTCATGGTTTACTATTTCAAAGTGATTTATCATCTCACACCTAAAACAAATTTGACTCGGATATAATGTTAAATGTTCAAATCAAATCATATTTTGTTTGCATTCGTGAAATCTTTATCCCTTAAACATGTTACCTATTTTTTCTTTAAGTGTAAAATAGCTTTGTATGTCTTTTTAGTCCCATTAGAGGGTTGCAAAATTGAACTAGGTGTCTTGCAATTAGCATTATGGAGGTGCATATTCATAGTTGTAGGGGAAAAGTGTTTAAAAGTATTTCAAAAGTTTAAGATTTTATTAAGACAAACTTAACATTTCAAGTCTTACCTAAATATATCATTGTGATACCTTTTTAAAATTTAAATATTTTAAAAAATAGACTTTATAATTTTTTATTTATTTTTTAATAAAAGGAATACAAAAATCCATATCCTAAATTTTATTGGCATCGCTTGCTAAGAAATTTTAAGTAGTCACCTTCATAAAATTATAGTAAATGTTTCACTTTCATATTTAGAACTAAATGCTCTGCTTAAGATCCTTTGTTTCATAGTTAGAACTAAATGCTTCACTTAACATCCTTTGTTTTGTTGACAAGAAATGAAATGTGATAAATGTTTTAAAAGAGAAATCATTTCAAAGAAATTAAGTGAGAAGTTGTCAAAGTGGTAAAATAAGTTAAATTTCCAATTTCATTGTTGGAGGGAAAAAAAGAACATCAAAATTGTTGTTTGACTAAACCAAAGGAAAGCTAAGAGTTTGAGCTCAAGTTGAAGTAAAAGTGCCCTAGCAAGCACGTGAGGATGCACAGGCAACATATTTTCACAAAAATAGTGCCCATAGAAACTCCAGTTGCAACATTTTTCATGAAAAGGATAGCTTTGAAGAGGGAAATCCTAGTTTAACAAGATGGTGATGATACTAATCTATGAAATAAAGCTTTAGATTAAAGAAAGAGGCAATATTCATTTCGAGTTTCTCATGAGAAACTCTAATTTTCATCAAAGAAAGCATCGCGTTTTCATCAAAGAAGGCACAATTTTGATTAAATAAGCGATTTAATAACAATATTCTAATCAAGAATAAAGGGAAGATCTATAGAGAAGGAGAAATCATTAGTGCTAACAACAAGTCAAAAAGGAACAACATGATATATTTAATCAACAGAGACTCCAAGAAAGACTAAAAAATAGTATAATATGTTGGACAATGGTTTCAAAAGAAAAATAATATGTTTCAAGAAAGCTGGCATTAGAGGTATGGTTTAGTCTTGTATAAACCCTATTTTTCATGAATTCCTTTCCTTCGTAGTGGTTAAATGCTCATGGTAGGGATATAGTATTCAAAATGATAGATCTTGTACTTTTTATTATGGAGGTTTCTATTTTCCTTTAATGTTATTATCTCAATGTAATGGAATTGTATAATTCATTGGTCCTTCAAATTATTGGGACAAAGTGAATGGAAACAATGACAATCAAAATAATATAAAGAACAATGATTTCATGCCATAGACAAAGAAGACCAAATGATCATCAAAAGGTAGAAGCTATAGTCAAAATACTTGCAGAAGGAAAACTGCAAGAAATCATTTCATGGTATATCTCTTCTTTGAAATTTTATCAATTTTCAATTGATTTTGTCATATCCTTATGTTCAATCATATATATCTCTTTGCATTTTATTTTTTATACGTGGGTGCTTCAACTTGATAAAGAGGGAACCATCTTCTATTCTACAACAACCAAATGGATCAAATCTTTATACAATAATTTAGGAGAACTTAAAAAGCTTTTTTGGTAATTTTTTTCTATTATTTAGTTTTTTATAGTTAAATAATAGTAGCTTGTATTGATTCAGTTCATCTGTTGCATTAGATTTATTTTTTGTTGTGAATTTTCTTTTGAACAAATTTAAATCAAGTCTATATTATTTTGTGTTTCATTAAATATACAAAATTGGACATATGTCTCGATAAAAATAATTTGTAAAAGACCCCAATCTACATCCTTCTTCACACAATGGTCTTAAACAACTCAAAAAACTATATATCCCCAAGGCTCCAAAAACTATAGTCTTTCAGTTATTCCCTAGACAATTTGTGGATTCTTACATGTAGTACTTGGGAATCCAAAGCAACAATATGGAAGAAGAAAAATCCATTGAAGATGTGATAAAAAAAAGTAAAGGAAATTAGTAGTGACTATAACAGTAAGTTTGTATTAAAGGGGACTCAGCTTTGGTTATCAATCAATTGCTAAAATACACTATGTCTTCCAAATATTATACACTTACAAATAGTCTTACAAATATAACTCGAAAATGCATCCCCATTCTTTACAATACTGCCAATATGTTGAATTTTTTTTTTGATGTCAAATTCCAATGCTAAAATTGAGCTGCCAATCAAGCTACAAATTGCCTTGCCAATTGAGCAATCAAAATTTTCTAGAAACTTGGTGAACTCTATAGACTTTATTAGCTTCCTCAATTTCCAAAACTCACCCAAAAGATTGTCAAAATACTTTGGTAGATATATATGAAAAATGTGTAAGCACAAGCATGACACGTGAAATTTTTGAAATAATACATCCAAGTTATGAAAAAAAATTATCTTCTATTGTATCAGCTATATGTGTGAAAAATCATATGGGATATCCTGTGTGTTTCAATTCTTACCAAACTAATATTAAGAACCCTCAGTCAAATCCAATTACTCTAAAACCTTATTTCACTTCCATGGGAATATCGATGTTACATTATAAGTTGTCAATAGTGTCACACATACAGTCCGTAAACGAAGAAAACATGCTAGTCGGTCAACATACTAAGTATAGTAACTGAGCACAGTCTTGACCGAGCACCAAGTACAGTTATAACTGAGCATTCAAATTTATTGAGCAACAATATTTTACCGAGATAGGAATGCAGTATATACTGAGCAATATAGGAATGCCATAGAAGTATGGAATGACATAGAATACAAGGCAAATAGTTTATACCGAGCTAGAAAATGGTTTACATAAATTGAGGAAAGATTTAATGGAGATGTAATTATTAAATGATTGATGATCCCTATGTAATATTATTTTAGGTCATTCATTTGGATTGTAGATCTAATGTTTTCTAAATGATTCCATAACCCTAATTAGGTCAAAATATTTTGATATAAGAATTGTCAAGATGTCAGTTCAAGATGTAACACATGAAGTAGCCACCTACAGGAGACATTTGAAGATCAGAAAAGGTTGTGAAGCTAAGTATTGAACAAGTATTTAGAATTGAATCAGTATCAAACCAGAGGCTACAAAGCATTATTTAGAGAAGAAATATATCATAGAAAGGTGATACCAGTTAAGTACTTATCATATTTGAAATACAACAAAGTAAGTTGCTACATATAGATCAATCTACTATTACTTTCTAATAATTACGACAAAAAAAATCTCCTAACAAAGTAGACTTAATAGACTTATGTAAATCTCTTAATTGAGGGTACACTTGATAGTGTTTCTTAAATCCTCTAACAAGGTATATCCTAACATGTCTTTATTGTTACTCCTAACAGGGTAAGATCATCAAAAGTGATCAACATTTTAGCCCTAACAAGCAAACTTTATTATTGCAATAGTGAAGCTTTGTGGGTGTCATTCCAACCACAGTTTTTACCTTCTAACAAGGGTTTCAATGATACCAAAATACTTGTGTATTGTGTATGAAGTTTCATGAATGTTTACATGTTAGATTAGAAAGCATTTCATATTTTTAGTTATGATATGAATGCATGAAATGTTAACATGACAGTTAGTTAATGAGATACACTTTCTTAAGGATTCAGATCAAAAAAAATTTAGGGTTACTGATTCACTACCCCTCCCCTCTCAGTAACTCACCTTTCCATAATCACATTTAAATCAATACCATCTTTGATGTCTGATGCATGGGAAGGGTGGTCAATGATAAATAATTTGGCTTTATACCTAGCAATTGCATTTTTTTAAAGTTTCTAAAGGATTTTCAAAAAATTAATCTTCTTGAAATCTTACACTCATTTCATTACATGGGATGACATATCTTTGAGGCATTCTATTAAATAGTTCATGTGCCTTGTTTGTTCTTACACATTTTTCATACATATCTATTAGATAATTTTTTATAATAATGGTTGATGAAAATCCAACTTCATTATGCTTTGATGGATATCCATACCTATTCCAAAGCTCCCATTTTATCATAGACGGGGAGGATGCTGGAAAAGGTTGTTGAATCCAGATTTACACCTACCAATTGCATTTTATTGAAATTTTTAAAGCATTTTCCACAAATCTTTTTTGTGCATATCTTGCAACCATTGCAACCTGTGAGACTACATTCCTTTGCAGGATACTGCCATGAGTTTTCTATGATTTTATGGATGTTTATAAACTACTTTGAAAGCTTCCAATTTGACATAGGTAGGGAGGATGTTGAAAAAGGTTTTAGAATTTGTTTTTACACCTTCCAATCATATTTTTTGAAATATTGAAAGGCTTTTTTGCCAAATCACTTTTTTGCGTATCCTATATAGATAACTAAACCTTGTCACCTTAATTGTGTTGTAATCATCACATTTAATCACTTTAGTGTCATGATATTTACTAAATTCATCATTCCAATTAATGAAGTCTATCATCATTCATCATCCAACCTATTCTATTATGATATTGCTATTGGGATTCAACTATGTAGTTTTGGAGTCAAATTTATTGACCCATGTTTCATGAGTAGTGGTTCACAAAAAACCATCTTTCATGAGAATAAATGGTTACACTTAACACTCCTTATATATAGGTGAAGCATTGGACATTCCTAGGAGTTACAATATTTTATGGGTTGTGGTTCATAGTGTTTCATGAGTTCTGAATAGTCTCATAGTAGGTAATGATAATCATGCCATTGTCTCTCTTAGGAATATTGTATTCATACTAAGTATTAATTTTCCCATCATGAAATTCATTTAGATTGTCAACCCAGGGACATAGACTTGAAATGGGACAACATAGTTTGTGCACTAAGTTCCTCAAAGATTCATACTACCTATCTTGCAAGAAGATAAAATGCGTGAAAGAAACCTATGATATTGCTGCAGGAAAGTAAGCACACTTAACTACTTAATGAAATTACTGCTGAAAGCTTGTAAACTTATCCTAAGCCTATTTAACAACTCAAAGCATTCACCATGTCTATCTCTACAAGTGTTGCAGGAACATTCACAGTAGTAATGTTGTAGGAGTAAAACAATAACTTCTACTTGAAAGCACAGAAAATGCAGAAAGCAATTATACTCTATCCTAATCTAATCCACCTCCCAAGTGGACCCCCTTGGTTGGCTTCTACTAACTACTAACATAGAAGATACTTCAAAATCACTCTTTCATTATATTCTCATAAATTGATTACATAGTAATTGAACAATACATGAAGAATAGAAAAGAGTAACTTTGTTACGCTGAACACAACATTTGAATATATTTTCTCATTACATAACTAAACCAATAAAATCCCTTTATATAGAGGGTTGACAATTATTGAAAGCATGAAAGTAAAGCCTAACTAAATCTCGCCATAGAAGGAGGAAATATAACAACCATGACATATTACAATAAAGTGTGGATAATATAATAACAGCACTGAGGAAATATAGTAGAGTTGTTTCCTATATTCTCTAAAATGATGGCTCCTTTTTAGTAGTGGAATGATCCTCAGAATCCTATTGGCTTTCTCCATCATGGCTAGAACTCCAATGCTCCTTCTTCAATGTGATTGATCCACTCTCAAGTTTCTCCTTGTTTTCCTGGCAAGTTAGTAGCATTCGGTATGTGTACAAATCAACATTTCAATTCCTACCCAAATATTAGAACATAGATTAAAGTACCTATATGAAGTACTGCAATTTATATATAATATTCAGCAAACATGTCATCCTAACTACCCATAATCTTTATGGTTCTAACTATACTTATCACAAGTTCACATAGGTATAGGTTCATAAATATATTGGAAATGTCTCATCAAGGCATAAAGAGTTTCAACAGAGTATAAGATTATAACAAAATAGAGACAATAAATTGTCTCATCATGTGCCCCCTACTAAACATAATTCTTGTCCTCAAGCATTACATTTTCTGGTTGTAAATCTGAAATCACTAACAATTGTCTTTCCCTTCTTCCCACTCTTAAAAGTGTAATAGAATCCTCTTGTTCTCGCCAAGTAATCTTCCTGATGCTCCTCCTATAGATAGTCCAATCTAGTGGCATTGATATCATATAGAGGCCATAAGAGTGTAGGTGGTTGGAAAGACAAGGGAATCCACAAATCTCTTCTAGTCTGACGCCCCAACTATATATATCTAGTTTCTCCTACAGCTGCTTCAAAGTTGATTGGGTTGTGTGGCTCTATTTTCTTGAAGGCCTCTGGTAACCTATTCCATCAACTTCTTACCCCTACAAGAGTTCTTTGAAATGAAAGGTAGGGAAACCCCTGATATTCTCTGTAAACTATGTCTCTCAGTGCAAAGACCTTTTCCTTGATTTCAAGTTTTTTCTTTCCATAGGTTAGGTTGAGACAAGCTCATAAGAGGACATCAAGTTTGTGTGATTCAACCCTTAAGGGTAAGGGTTCAGACTTCTCTAGGTCACTGTAATTATTTAGCTTCCTATCATAATTTCCCTCATTGTGCATCCATGACATTAGAGCTCTCAAATGGATATCACCTATGTAGAGAAAAGGGTTCCATTTTGTTTCATGTGGAATGAAAAAGTTATGTAGATAGAGCTCACATAGTAAATTTTGTTGCCATGGAGGGAGATTTTGGTATAATCCATAGAATTATTGGGCTGATTTAAATTCACAATCTATACCCTTCATATTCATCATGAGCTAAAACAAGAGGAATTGTTCTTTTAAACAAATGGCATACACTTTGGGAGGTGGTCTATAGGCTATGACCTAATCAGCTAATTTAAGAGCTTGGTCCATTTGTTTCTTCTATTTCTTTACCTATTCCTTAAGAACTTCAATTTCCTCTTCCTTGTCATCTATCTCTTTTTGCATTTTGTTTCTTTCTTGTTTCCACCAAGTTTTCTGGAAAATAAATTGATTATATAAATTAAAGAGTATAGATTGTATTGTTGGCGGGCCAAATTCTTGCATCTGGGCTTTATTTCTCTTTCCTTTGGAAACTTTCTGAAAATACATAGTAAACCATGTTGATTTGTAGGGCACAATAGAAATATTGGAATAAATGGGGTACTATGGAGGATTCATCTAGACATCCCCAGCAATGCTTACTTTTGCCACAATAGGGCTTTGCTTTGGTACACCCAGATCATCATGTGGTATGTTACCACAAGATTCTTGCAAATTTTGGGATTCTTGAATATTTTTGGGAGATGAAGACACTTCTGTCTGCTTGGGGGAATTATCAAGAATGTACTCAATAGAAGAATCTAGAGTAGGTTTTGATATTGGAACATTTTGATTTCCAGGGGAAATTGGAGACAATTGTCCTCACATCTGAGGACTTCTTCGCACTATTTTTTCCACAACCATTGCAATTTTCTTTTGGTGGGTTCTTTTTGGCCTTTCTGCTACAAGAGTAGATGCTGCATGAATAGATGTTGTAGGATTTGACCTTTTTCTTTTATTTCATTTAACTATAGGGTTTTGAATTTCACTTTCAAGGTTAGGGGTTTCTTCTCCAATTTTCTGTGTTCCTTCCCTTGTGGAAGAAGTGGGAACATTTCTTTATGGAGTGGGCTCAAAAGACCTATTTTCTTTGAATAACTCTGGCTCTTTTTCTTGTGTAGCTATTTCTACAGTAGGCTCAGAAGATTCTGCATCATTTCCTAGGGGTTGCTCAGCAGGGTTAACCTGGGGTTGCAATGTTTTATGCTGAACAAATTATGTCCATGCTAGGGGAGAGACATCCCTAAGAGATTTTTTGACTAGCAGTTTTATTAGGGCATGGTGGGTAACATAATTTTCATTCCCCTTCTGAGTCTCTGCAGCACTAATGCTCAACATATTGTACAAGAAATTAGGGACATTAACTTGGAGATTATGCCTTATGCAACTAAGTAGTTTAAAATGATGGGCATGCAAATTTGAAAATATCCCTTTGCATGTTATGTACCTGATAATATACGTCACCAATTCATTTAATGGTGGAGGAAGAGACAGTATTTTGCATCCTTTCTTGGTAATTTCCAGAGGAGGATCAATTGGATGGGAGAACTGAGCTCGAGATGACCTGACGTCATGCGCATTGGGGTAATGCTCCCCAATGATTAGCAACCTAGTGAGCTCTGCTATTATTCCTTCGGTGGTGACAACTATTAAACCCCATATATTTTTTGGCCCCTCCTCAAAGGTACTCATAAATTCAGCTGCTACTTCCTCATTAAAATCTGATAATTGAAGAAAATACCCCAACCAACCACATGCATTAAATCTTCAGACTGCTTCAATGTCTATAAGTAAAATGCCATGGTGCACTGGCTCATGCCTTTGCAGTTGTCCACCCATTTTTTTTCAATATCTAGCCTCCAATTTTCTGCTCACCAATTTCTCTATTAATCTTTCAGTCTCCCGTGCTCTGCAAATACCTTCTTTCCTTCTTGAAATTCAAATGCATTTCTTAAAAACATCGACTTTCCCTTTTAATTCCTTTGTTATTTTAGCATGAACAATAATAATGATGTTTTAACAGAGGACATTATAACCTTAACTACGATTTACCACACAATTTAATTATAATCTTTTTCAGTCATATCAACTTTAGAAAATTAGAATTTGTAGTACGAAAAATGTGTGGGAATAAAGGAAATTAATAACACGAGGCCCAAGTACAGCTTTGAAGTGACAAGGAAGTGACAAGGATGGCTTAGTAATGACATTTTGAACTTATTACACTTCCCCTACCCCCTATGAAATATTTACAAGTGTCCTCACTTGGCACATTTAGTACGAGATAGGGAACTGGCATAATGCATAAATTATATATTTATTGCAGTACTATATATAATTACTGAGATCTATGTGCTAAAAGTGAGTAAAGATTGAATAAGTTGTACCTTTGCATTGAAAACCATACATGCAAAGAAAAGGTGGTGAGAGTGAAATGATTCTGGTGGCCACATGTGTCAGCTGATGTGGCTTTTATTGAAAACATTGAAAATAGAAAAGGTGGATGATGTGGATTGTGAGTGGATGGAAGAGAGAGAAATGAAATGGGTTGGAGAGAAGAATAAACAAAATTGAATGGAGAAATTGACTTCATATAAAATGAATTTTTATTATGGTCGGTCTTTGAAGGCATGGTATTTTGAAGCGGCAAGAAGAAGGATTTCACCTTCTACTACAAGAAGTGTTACCTATGTTGTTGCTGAAGTGTTTGTGCTGAACTATTGTAGGAAGTCCTCCTTTGTTTGGTGCTTGTGATACAGGTGCAACCAGTGTCCATTAATGAGAAGTTTTAATTACAATAGATCTAGTGTGGTCAATTGGACTTCTCCATTGTTGAAGACGTATTCAATTTCATTAGGTCCCAGCCATCTAGTCTGTAACTTTCCTGAAATCTCCTTAAATATAGAATCATACAATAATGCCCAATCACCTACTTGAAACTACTTGCTCTTAATATGGGAATCATGCCACCTCTTCCATTAGTTATGGATCAGATCCATGCACTCCAATGCAGATTTTCACATTTCATCTAAGGAATTGAGGTGGAGAAGGCATTTTGTTTGTGCTACAAGAAGATTGATATTTAATTCTAGAGCTGTACGCAATGTCTTGTACTCAAATTCTATTCATAACATTGCCTCCTTCCCATATACTAATTCAAATGGAGTGAATCCTATGGTTATCTTCCAAGTTGTGTGATAGGCCTAGACTGCTTCAGTGAGTCGACTGCTCCAATCTTGTCGGTGCAGCTGAACTATTTTTGTTAAGATGACCTCAATTTCTCTATTTGTGACCTCTGTCTATCCATTTGCCTATGGATGGCAAGGGTTAGACTTCTGATGCCTGATACTATATTCCTTCATTAGTTCATTGATGAGATTTGAAGTAAACTATGTTCCTTGGTTAGTTACAAGTTCTCTTGGCACTCCATAATGGGTGAAAATATCCTCATACAAGAATTTTGCTACCTTTTAATCTCTGGCATGTTGCATGGCTTTCACTTCCACCCATTTGGTCAGATAATCTATGCATACTAGGATGTAATATTTCCCATTTGAAGGAGGATCTATTGGTCCTATGAAGTCCATGCCCCATTTATCAAATGGCATTACCACCACTTATGGTTTGAGGGGCATTTCATCTAATTTGGTTGGGTGACCCATCCTCTAGCATTTATCACATTTTCTTGTATAACTAGTGGTTGTATCCTTGTGAAGTGTTGTCCAGTAGTAACCTATTGTTAAGATCTTTAGAGTTGTTATCTTTACTGAAAAGTGGCCTCCACATGGCTCATCATGACAAGCATGGAGTATAGCATATGTTTCATCCTCTCTCACACACCTTCTCATGATTTGGTCTGGACCAGTATAAAATAAGTTGTTATCAATCCATGAGAATTGGAAACTTTTATCTACAAGCATTCTTCTATCCTTTGGAGAGAAATATGGGGGCATTTTACTAGCTGCAAGGTAATTAGCTATGTCATCATACCATGGATTTTTTACTACAATATGAAATAGGTGTTCATCAGGGAATGTATCTTCAATCAGAGTAGTGTCTCCATCAGCATTCAGAAGTCTGGACAAATAGTCAGCCACTATGTTTGCCTTCCCTAGCTTGTCAATAATGGTTATATCAAATTCCTACAAAAGAAGAAGCCATCTTGTTAACCTTCCTATTATAGCAGGTTTGTTCATTAGATATTTGATTGTTGAGTGATCAGTGTGAACAAAGATGGGATAACCTATTACATAATGGTGTAATTTGTTCAGTGCATAAACTATGACTAGTAATTCTTTTTCAATTACTATGTAATTTAATTCTAGTCCATGTAGGCTCTTACTGATATAGTAAATAGCATTCTCAAGGTTACTAGGCTTTTGTCCTAGCACAACACCTATTGCATAGTCTGATGCATCTATATGTGTTTGAAATGGGATAGACCAATCAAGTCCTTTCAGGATTGGTGCAGTTGTTATAAGTGACTTGAGCTGCATGAAGGACTCATCACAAGTTGATGTCCATATAAACTTAGCCTCTTTGGTAAGTAGTGTGTATAGAGGACTAGCTATTTGATTGAAATTCTGAATAAAGTGCCTATAGTAGCCAGCATGTCCTAAGAAAGATCTTACATCTTTTTTCTTAGTAGGTGTGGGTAAGTGAGAATTACCTCAATTTTGGTTGGGTCTACTTGGATTCTTGCTGCTAAAATGAAATGTCCAAGTACAATGCCTTCCTACATCAGCATAAAGCATTTCTCACTAGTGAGGGAGAGATTTTGTTCCTTGCATTTGATTAGCACCTTTTCAAGATTCTATAGAGATTCTCAAAGGTCACCCCAAATGTTGTGAAATCATCCATGTATATCTCCATGCAATCATGTGAAATGTTAGCAAAAATACTAATTACAGCTCTCTAGAATGTTGCTGGAGCATTACACAACCCAAATGGTAGGAAAAAATATGCATAAGTCCCCCATGGACATGTGAATGTAGTTTTTTTCTGGTCCTTTGGAGCAATACTAATTTGATTGTATCCACTATATCCATCAAGAAAGGAAACATACTTTTTACCAGCTAAAGTATCAAGTACTTGATCAATGAAAGGTAATGGGAAATGATCTCTCTTGGTGGCTCTATTTAATTCCCTATAATATACATAGATTCTCCATTTACCCCCCTTTTTGGGTACTATGACCAAAGGTGATACCCATTTACTATCAGATATAGGATATATAAAGCCAACATCTAGCAACTTGTGTAACTCTGTTTTGACTATCTCTCTTAATACTGGGTTAATCCTCCTCTAAGGATGATGGAGTGGTATACTTCCTTCATTGATATAAATCCTATGAGTACAGAGTGTGGGGCTTAGTCCCTTCATATCCTCATAGTCCCATGAAAATTATTTTCATGTGTTTGTAGAAGCTTAGTTAATTTCTCCAACTGTTGTGAAGGAAGCTTATTATTTACATGGAGGTTGTAACCCTTGGAAAGCTCAATAGTAGTTGTAAGGTCAAGCATGGATATTTCAGAGATAGGACTTGTAACTACTTCACAAGGTAGTAACTAATGGATAATATTGGGTTCTGAAGGCAAAACATAGTGCTCAACATGGCCCTCATATGTAGTTAACTCCAACACAGAGCTCTCAGATATGTCTTTGATCACAACATAGTCATTATTAAGAATGCTTTGAATTACTGCATCTTCCTCTTGCAAATTTAGAAAGGATTGCCTATGTAACATCATGAGCTAAACCACAGAGTTCAACTCTTCTTCCCCATCTCCTAATCTAGCCATATAGGGGTGCTTAAATCTGGTTGGGGTTGAGATGGAGGATATAATGCTAGTTTCTTAGTTGCTTGCCCATCTAAAATTGTCGTGTTCCCTGATCTACAACTAATGTTTGCATTAACTATTGCTAACCATGGACATCCTAGAATAACATGGTAATTAGCAAGATTGACCTTTGGTGATAGAATCATGAAATCAGCAAGATATTCCCAGGAATCTAGGGAAACTATTATGTCTTCTATCATCCCATCGGGGGTGATAGTAAAACTATCTGCCAATTGCAAGATTGTTGTAGTAGCTCATAATCCTTCTATGCTCAGTTTATTCATAGTATCCTTAGTCATTACATTAATGGCAGCACCTAAGTCTATTAAAGCATTTTTGATAGACTGACCATTAATGATGATATTAACAAGTGGACTCCCTAGATCATAATATTTTGGAATTGCAATTTTTCTCAACATGATATCAACTAGTTGTCCTATAACATGAACTATTTCAGGATCCATTTTCTTTCATCTGGGATTTTTGAGACAAGATTCCTTAATTGATTTTCCATAGATAGGAACATCTTTAATGGCCTGAAATAGAGGAATCTGGACATGCATGTTCTTTAGTTGGTCAAGGATATCAAACGGTTGATCCTCTTTTAGTATAGGTTTGTCCAGGATGAGCCTTTGAGGAAAAGGAGGTTTAACTTATGTCTGAACATTAGTTGAATTGGATACATTAGCTGGGGCAACTGTATTTCGAAAAGCATTCTTTGGAAGTGTTACCGATGCTACATGAAGGTCTGGCACTTTGGTAATAAGAGGTGGTTCAAGTGCAGGCAATGTAGTACCCGATCTTACATGTATATCAGCTATGTTGAGTGCATAAGCAGGGTACTACTGAGCATTAGTAGCAGACATTTTCTACTATTGTTATTGACTATTGGGATTCAGTTGTGGCTAAGTAGGTAACTGTGTTTATTGGAGGTGGCAAAGATGGATATCTAGGATTCAGATTAGGCCATTGTTGAGGTCCTATCCACTAGTTAGTGGGCTACCAATTTCCTTGTGGTGATTGCCATTGGTTTGGAGGTTGTGGCCATTAGGGTTTTTGTGGATTAAACCATTGATTTTGTTGATTATTGGGCCATGCATTATTCCAAGTAGGTTGAGTATATTGAGGAGGGCTTTGAACATTTCAGTGTTACCACAGACTATTATAAGGATTTAAAATTTTTAGTGGGTCTTGAGGCATACCTTGTCTCATGGGCCATGGCCAACATTGAGAAACAAAGAACACTTGCTCATCCTCTCCTATCTTTAAGTACTTAGTTGGAAGGTGCTAATTCTCTAGGTTCGCAACTAGCTTGCAATGGAAATCCTTCTTTGTCTTGCGGCAATGGAGATAGTATTCAACAAGTTGTACCTTTGCGTCTGCATGCTTCTTCTTGGTAGTCATCGTGTACAGGTGTGTAGCAACATCATGAATGATGTCTTTCTTGAAGTCTGATAGCAAGTTTGAGATTTCTAACTTGGAAATGCCAGAGCCACTTCCTTTTGCAAGTGTTGGACAGAATCCTCTGCCCTTCTTTATTGCTACTCTGGAATAATTCAAATAAATCTTCTTGAGATCATCCCAACAAGACTGAGATATATCTCCTCCAGCCATAAGGTTCAATGCTTCCAGGCAGTTATCATTCACTCCTCTCAGAAATATTATCTTTTGTGAATCCTCTTGCAGTGCATGTTGAGGATTCTTCTACAGATTGTATAAGAAGCATGATATGTAGTCCTCTAGGGTCTCATCTTCCTTCTATGACATTCAAAATATGTCATCTCCTTTTAAATCACTTGCATTGCAATATTCCTTATACTTATGTAGAAATAAATCTCTCATTCTATCCCAATCAGTTACTGCATTTGCTCCTAAGCCCATGAACCATCTAAGAGATGACTCCTTCAATGTTGCTGGAAACAACTTAAGTTTATGACTATCAGATTTATAAACAAAACGTTGACACAAAATGTCAAACTCAAACAAAAAGGTGTTAGGGTCCTCTATAATAAGGCCATAGAACTTTGGAAGGGCTAAAGCAGGTATGTTCTTGAGATTAGGATTGTTGATAAGACTTGGGATAGGAAATGGAAAGGTAGGAGCTGCCATTACTAGAGGTGTTGGATAATGAAACTGCAGATAGAAAGTATTATTAACCAAAAGGTTATGGTCAACAGGTGGTCCTGGATTAGAATTATTGAGGAAATTAGATAATATCTCTACAAAAGGATGAAGGTCAAATGGATCAAAAGGATCTCCTTCTATTTAAGACAATGCAGCAAACTTAGGACTTGCATCAAGAAATGGTAACTCAAGCTTTTCAAATTCTTCTTTCAATTTAATAGGTTCTTTTGGGAGAAATCTACCATGAACATCTGGCCTTCTTCAATGCATGAAAGTGAGTTGATGAACTTTTGAATCAAGCTCACAACTACTCTCTATTGACTAAGAACAGGAAACTAATCTTAAAAATAAATGACTCATTAAGGTTCTCAGTTTGACACCATCCCCGGCAATGGCGCCAAAAATGAACAGTCTCACAATAGGTAGTGATAATCATGCCATTGTCTCTCTTAGGAATAATGTATTCATACTAAGCATTAATTTTTCCATCATGAAATGCATTTAGATTGTCAACCCAGGGATGTAGACTTGAAATGGGATAGCATAGTTTGTGCACTAAGTTCCTCAAAGAGTCATACTACCTATGTTGCAGGAGGATAAAATGCATGAAAGAAACCTATGCTATTGTTGCATTAAAGTAAGCACACTTAACTAATTAATGAAATTACTATAGAAAGCTTGTAAACTTATCCTAAGCCTATTTAACAACTCAAAGCGTTCACCATGTCTATCTCTACAAGTGTTACAAGAACATTCACAATAGTAATGATACAGGAGTAAAATAGTAACTTCTACTTGAAAGCATGGAAAATGCAGAAAGAAATTATACTCTATCCTAATCTACTCCACCTCCCAAGTGGGTCCCCTTGGTTGGCTTCTACTAACTACTAACACAGAAGATACTTCAAAATCACTCTTTCATTATATTCTCATAAACTGATTACATAGTAACTGAACAATACATGATGAACAGAAAAGAGTAACTCTATGATGTTGAACACAACATTTAAATATATTTTATCATTACATAACTAAACCAATAAAATCCCTTTATATAGAGGGTTGATGCTTATTGAAATCATGAAAGCAAAGTCTGACTAAATCTTGTCATAGAAGGAGGAAATATAACCATGACATATTACAATAAAGTGTGGATAACAGAATAACAACACTGAGGAAATATAGCAGAGTTGTTTGCTATATTTTCTAGAATGATGGCTCCTTTTTAGTAGTGGCATGATCCTCAGAATCATGTTGGATTTCTCCATCATGGCTAGAACTCCAATGCTCCTTCTTCAATGTGGTCAATCCACTCTCAAGCTGCTCCTTGTTTTCCTAGCAAGTTAGTAGCATTCAGTATGTATACAAGTCAACATTTCAATTCCTGCCCAAATATTAGAACACAGATTAAAGTAGCTATATGAAGTACTACAATTTATATATAATGTTCAGCAAAACATGTCATCCTAACTACCCATAATCTTTTTGGTTCTAACTATAGTTATCACAAGTTCACATAGGTATAGGTTCATAAATTTATTGGAAATGTCTCAACAAAGCATAAAGAGTTTCAACAGAGTATAAAGATTATAAGAAAATAGACACAATAAATTGTCTCATCAAGTAGTGGTTCTTTTTGGGAGGTTAGAATTTTTTATGAGTTGCGGGTCATAGGGTTTCATGAGTAGTTGTTCAAGAGAACCCATCTCTCATGAGAATGAATGGTTATAACTTATGTTCTTTTCATCTAGGTGATGTTCATTGAGGTGAAGCATTGGGTCTTCTTTGGAGTTCACCCATCATGTTACTTCTCTAATTCAAGTGTGATTAACTAATTTTTTTGATGAACTACAACTGATTTAGAACTTGAATGAAGAATCTATGATTAAAGATCACTAGGGATTTGTTGATTAGATATGTAAGATGATTAAATCAGTATTATGTTGTCATTGATGTCAACTAGATTGACAGTACTTATCTTGTAAGTTAATATATTGAAACATCTGAAGAAAGGTGAAAGAGATGAAGAATAGAAGTATCTACATCAGGAAGATGTATATGTCAGATGATGATAAGGAATACACTAAGTAACTTGTTGATGAGCCTATGACTTGATGATATTGACTTTATTATATTACATTCATCTATGATGAAGAATAGAGATAAAAGACACAAAGTAGTGTTGTCAGTAAATGAAGCATTCCAGTATACACCGACAAAGTGTAGTGTATACCAAGTGTGTTAACTGAGCCTATGTTCACTGACGCATTTATTTGTTAACCGAGCAGAAGAGAAAGGAATTAAATGATTAGTTTAGCCGATAAATTGATGAGCTAGAAACTGTATGAAATCTAGGTAACAGATAAGGTTTGTTATGAAGATCGACGGCTAACATAATTCAAGGAAGATCTAATGGAGAAAATTGAAACATGTTACTAACACATCAGCCAAAGAAGGTAAAGCGACAAAATTGATGAATGAGATTAAGCAACAAAATCTGATGGACAAAAAGAAAATGATTTACTCATCTATATAAGAGACATTGGTTTCATTGTTGGAACTATGTTGGAGGAAGAAGATACTACAGAATTATTGCGTGAAGAAGTTTTCATGCATTCTGATCATACTAGTTAGTGAGAACCGAATTGCAAAACAATTACTGAGCTAGAGAGAGTAATTACCGATGGACAGTAAGGTGATATAGTGTTGAATCTAAAGTGATATATTGATCAGAAAGGTTTCTATGAGCTGAATATTGATCTATAAATTGCAATTGAAGTTGTATCAAGGTAGATCATCTACTGTTACATATTTAACCATTATATACAGTCAAATATCTTAACCGAGTGGACTAAGAAAGTCTTTCTATGTTTCATTCATAGAGTGAACATCATTATAATATCAACCCCAGAGTGACTACTAGTTGGATGATAACTACTAGTTTAAAATCCTCTAACAAGGTCACACCTAACAGTGTGTTTGTAACCTTTAACAGGGTTGGGTCTTCACCAAACTCACTTCAGAAGAGTGAACATTTTTGTGTTGCCGGTCCCAAGTGGTTTTCCCCTTCATAGGGTTTCCATGTTAAATCTCTTGTGTTATGTGTTGATTGTGATATTTTTTTGTTATCATACTTTGCATATTGCATTTTAGATTTGATCAGTAACTACTATAAGTTTTAGACTGATAATCGATAAAAGCACAGACAATGAAAGTATTTTATGTTTACTGAGTAGCAGAAGTTGGATTATACATTTTGTTTTGGGATGCTGGATAACTGATTCACCCCCCTCTCATTTATTCTAACAATTGGTATCAGAGCTATGGTTGCTTAGAATAGATTTTTGAGGACTCCAGCACAAAGATCTCAAAATGTATAAGAGGGAAGTGCCAAAGCTGAACAAAGAGAACTTTGCAGTATGGAAAAGATGGATGAAGTTGCACATATCTAGAATTGGGAATTCTGCACTAGAACTGATGGAGAATGGCTGCATTGAACCGACACTAGGTCCCCTAACACTTGATCAACTGAAAGATAGGCATGAACACAATATTACTATGATGGAACTTATTGCTGCCTATACCGATGTTGAATTTGAAGACATTAAGGGATGCACTACTACCAAAGCCATGTGGGATAAACTGACTCTAATATATAGTGGAGATTTGAATGTTAAAAGAGCCAGAGCAAAAAGCCTAAGAGGTCAATTTGATGATATGAAGATGAAAGAAGGTGAGAACATTGTGCAATACTCAAATAGACTAAAAGAGGTAGTACATGCTATTAGAGCATCAGATGGAATTATTGTTGATGAAACAGTGATAAGCAAGATTCTCAGAACTTTACTGCCAATTTATGTAATCAAGATCTCTACAATTCATGAAACAAGAGCTACATTTAACCTTACTCTTGACACACTAATTGGTAAGCTTACAACCTTTGAATTGAATAACTTTGACAATAGTGTTGTACCTTTTGTTGAATCTACTTTCATGTCTTCTTTGAAGATTGGTAAGTCTAGTAGTAGGAATAATAAGAATAATGATAGTGATAGTAATACCGATGATGAACTTGATGAGCTTGAAGCTCTTATGGCTAGAAGGTTACCCAAAGGTACAAGAAGGTATAGAGGTAAGCTACCTTTGGCATGCTTTAATTGTAAAGAAGTTGGCCACATCGCTGCTAGCTGTCTGAATAAGAAAGATGATGATAGATCCAAAGACCGATCTGAAGGAAGCTATGGGAGAAAAGTCAACAGAGGCTACTCACATAACAACAGAGATAACTGAGACAGCTATGACAAAGGGAAAAAGGTATGTTACATAGCCAAAGATATTGAATTTGAATCTAATACTGATGATGATGTAGAAGTACTATTTGTTGCTATGAAAGATGACTCAGAGGAAGAAGAGAAACATGAAGAAACAACATTGATCTCTAAAGTAAGCAGAAATGATACATGGATCATAGACAGTGGCTATACACATCATATGATTGGTGATGTAGAGAAATTTGATCTACTTGATGAATACGATGGAGGATCTGTTAGGATGGGAAATTATGCACACTGTATGGTAAGAGGTAAAGGTTCACTAATGATTAATGATAGAATAAAATGTGAAAATGCATACTAGGTAGATGGACTGAAGTATAATTTGTTAAGTGTGGCACAGCTGAATAATTCAGGCCACCGACTTGCTTTTGAGAGAAAAAAGGCAAAAATCTATGATGATGGAGGAAGATTTGTCGGAACCGGTACACAATCTAGAGGTAATCTATTTTATCTTGATATTGATTAGTATTCTTGGTTATTAATGAAGGATGAAAATGCATGGTTGTGGCATTAAAGGTCATGCCATGTGAACTTTGATAAGATGATCAAAATTAGTAAGAAGAAAAGAGTTAGAGGGTTGCCTAACTTGTCAAAACCTGATCATGCTATGTGTCATGAATGTCAGAAAGGTAAGATGACTAAGTCTAGTTTTAAAAGAAAAGACTACTCAACAAAGAAGACACTTGAGTTGGCTCATACCGACCTATGTGGTCCTATGAGAACTTAGATTTATTATGGTGATAGATACTTTATTCTTTTTGTTGATGACTATAATAGATTGATGACAGTTATGTTCTTAAAAGAAAAATTTGAAGCATTTAAGATGTTTAAGTGGTATAAGGAAAAGGTAGAAAAAGAGACTGGAAAAGAATTAAAATGCTTAAGATCTGATAGAGGAGGTGAATTTATCTCTGATGAATTTACTAATTTCTGTAATGAGCATGGTATCAAAAGATAGGTCTCTACATCAAGAACACCTCAGTAGAATGGGATTGCTGAAAGAAGGAACATGTCAATAATTGACTGTGCAAGAACACTAATGCTACAAAAGAATATTTCTCATACATACTGGAGGGAAGCTATTAGTACAACTGTATATGTTCTTAATCAAGTACAGCTAAAGAAGGACACCAGCCAGACACCCTATGAGCTATGGTTTGGACACAAACCTACTATAAGTTATTTCAGGATTTTTGGAAGCAAATGTTTTATTCTGAAAGATGAGAGAAATGGGAAATTTGACTCAAAAGGTGACAATGGAATATTCTTAGGATATTATACTAAGAGTAAAGCATATAAATGTTTGAATAAGGTTACAAATAAGATAATTGAAAGTACTAATGTTCATGTTGATGAGTTTGATGACAAGAACATAGAGGAAAGTAGAAAGGAACCGGAAGACTATAGTAGATTCACTTACATTGAACATCCTGATTATCTACTGAAGTCGCAACTTGTGATAACCGGTTAGTAGGAAAATAACCTCGAGGAACAGGAAAGGGAAACCGACGAACAAGATGGAGCTACCGAGAAAGCACATGAACCTGAACAAGATGAACAAAAAGAAGAAATTGATTACTAGCTAGTTTTCTCAGGAGACATCATCCTAAGACACAAATTATTGGAGACAGACAAGCTAGCATGCAGAAAAGAAGCAAAGAAAGACAAGGTACATGTCTAGTTTGTGAATTTGAACCTAAAAATGTGAAAGTTGCATTAGAGAATGAAGAATGGGTTAATGAAATGAAAAAGGAAATAGAACAAATAGAGAAGAACAAAACTTGGTCCTTAGTACCCTGACCTAAAGATACGAATGTTATCAGTACTAAGTGGATATTTAGGAACAAACTGAATGAAAATGGTGAGGTGACAAGAAATAAAGCTAGATTGGTATGCAAGGGATATGCACAAGAAGGCATTGATTATGGTGAGACATTTTCACCTATTGCTAGATTAGAAGGAGTTAGAATGCTACTTTCATATGTTGTACACAAGAAATTTAAAGTTTATCAAATGGATGTGAAGTCAGCATTTCTGAATGGTATACTTGAAGAAGAGGTCTACATAGAACAACCTGAAGGATTTGTTGATCCAGACAACAAAAACATGGTATGTAGATTACATAAGGCTTTATATGGTTTGAAGCAAGCACTGAGAGCTTGGTATAAAAGGATGCATACTTACTTGTTAAGTATTGGATTTGTTAGAACTAGTGAGAACAGCAATTTGTAAATGAAAGGTGATACTGATGACACTATTATTATTGCTGAGATATTTGTTGATGATATTATTTTTGGAGGTCAAGATCATGTATGTAAATATTTTTCTGATGAGATGAGAAAAGAGTTTGAGATGTCTATGTTCGGAGAGATTAAATTATTTCTAGGACTACAATTGAGTCAGCAGAGTGATGGGATATTCATCACACAATCTAAATACATAAAGGAAGTCTTGAAGACATTTGGCATGGAAGATGATAAACCTGTGGGAACACCAATGGCTACTAGATGTAAACTAACAAAGGAAGATTAAACTACAGAGGTAAACCAAACACTTTACCGATCCATGATTGGTAAGCTAATGTATGTAGTTCACAGTAGACCAGATATAGCACATGCTATGAGAATTATTGCTAGATTTTTTGCTAACCCTAGAGAATCACACGTGATTGCTACTAAAAGAATCTTAAGATACCTGAAAAAGATAGAGGAGTATGGATTATGGTATCCTAAGGAAGGTAAGTTTGAACTAAAGGTCTATACCGATGCTAATTGGGCTGGAAATGTGGATGACAGAAAAAGCACCACTGGAGGAGCATTATTCTTTGGTGAAAGACTTGTAACCTAGACAAGTAAAAAGTAGGCTTTTATTTCTCAGTCTATAGCTGAAGCAGAGTATTTTGCTACTGCTACTAATTTCTCAAACATTTCATATATCAAGCAAGTGTTGGAAGGAATGAATGAGGTAATCACTGACCCAGTGATTATATACTGTGACAACACCAGTGCTATTAATATTTCAAATAATCCAGTGATGCACTCTAAGACAAAGCATATATCAAGTATCACTACCTAAGAGAAGAAGTAAAAGAGAAGCAAGTAAAGTTAGAATTTGTTACATCTAAAGAACAACTTGCAGATATCTTTACAAAGCCTCTATCGAAGAACACATTTGAATACTTGAGGACTAGACTTGGGGTCCGTCCCCTGTCTACCAGTCACTAATGTGATCTAGATGTTGCATCAACTTAATCTTATCAAAAGATCACACATGTTGATGCAGCATAGTTCACACTTTGAATATTTTTCAAGGTTGTGATTAAGTTTGAAGAACTGAAACAGATTGGGATATCAATATACAGAGATACAGAAACTATATTGGACACCAGAGAGTTACTTAGCTACTATAGAGCTGATTATTTATTTGTTTCTTTGGAATTGTTGTCAAAGGGAGAGATAAATAATATGAAAGAAAAGTTAAATATGCACCGATGAGAACTACCTAAGGGAGAGATAATCTAAATGAAATAGAACATTGAAGAACAGTTATAGAGAATAGAAGCAGGAACCTAAGAGCTGCAAAGATCATATTTACATAATGACAAAGCTATATTTTATAATGTTGTTAGTAATGTAGTGATTAAACATATTAAGCTAGGGAGAGCTTGCACAACATTTGTTCATAGAGTTGTAGAATACATGTTTGGTATGTGTATGGTACACTTCATATTACTTGAGTTGTCATCAATGCCAAAGGGAGAGATTGATGAACTACAACTGATTTAGAACCTAAATGAAGAATTTGTGATTAAAGATCACTGAGGAGTTGCCGATTAGATATCTAAGATGATTAAATTAGTATTATGTTGTCATTGATGTCAACTAGCTTGACAGTACTTATCTTGTAAGTTACTATACCGAAACATCTGAAGAAAGTTGAAAGAGATGAAGAACAAAAGTATCTACATTAGGAAGATGTATATGTCAAATGAGGATAAGGAATACACTGAGTAACTTGTTGATGAGCCTATGACTTGATGATATTGACTTTATTATGTTGCATTCATCTATGATGAAGAATAGAGCTGAAAGACACAAAGTAGTATTGTCAGTAAATGAAGCATTCCAGTATACACCGACGGAGTGTAGTGTATACCAAGCATAGTGTTAATCGAGCCTGTGTTCACTTACGCATTTCTTTGTTAACCAAGAAGAATGAAAAGGAATTAAATGATTAGTTTAGTTGATAAATTGATGAGCTGGAAAGTGTATGAAATCTAGGTAACAAATAAGGTTTGTTATGAAGATTGACGGCTAACATAATTCAAGGAAGATCTAATGGAGAAGATTGAAATGTGTTACTAACACATCAACCGAAGAAGGTAAAGTGGAAAAATCAATGAATGAGATTAAGCGGCAAAATCTGATGGACAAAAAGAAAATGATTTACTCGTCTATATAAGAGACATTGGTTTCATTGTTGGAACTATGCCAGAGGAAGAAGATACTGCAGAATTATCACGTGAACAACTTGTTATACACTAAGTTTGCACCCTTGTTTCAAGCTCTCTTGGTCTTGATAACTTAGTATAACATGGGAATCATCTCCAAGTTGTGGGACCTATGCTAACTAAGATGAGACCTCCAGGTTCTAGGCTGGTTCCTCTTGGATAATCACCTTAATTCACTCTTAACATAAAAGTAAATTCTTGAGGGGAAAATGGATAGAAGGAATGCATGAAAGGGAAATAACTGAAAGCAAACTATCCTACTAGGTGATACACCGAAATGATGGTATGAATTGCAGTATGGAGGATGAAGTCAGTGCATGAACTTAGGTCTAGGAGATCACAACTTACTAAATAGGCTTGCATCAATACTTCATAGAAGGGTCTACAAACAAACATTCACTTCTGCAACTAGGTATAGGAATGAGACAGACTGTCAGGGGGTTGAAGAATACCCACAAGATCATTCAAATCAAAGCATCCATAGGAATACAAAAGAATTGCAGAAAGAAAGAGGGATGAGGAACCCTAAGATATCACTAAAAATATGCTTATTCTAGACTCAATAAGAGAAAATTTAGACAAGAAGGCATAGGGACAGAAAGAATGTCACAAAATACATTTGCAATATCTAAAGTTCCAATGAAAGTTACAAACTACAGAAAGTCAGAGGGTAGAAAGAATGCCAGGGATAACTCCTCAGAGAAAAAATTCTCTTTTACAATTGCCAACTTTTTTCTCTAAAAAGCTCCAAAAACATTATATACATCTCCCTTTGCATGCAGGTAGGAGTCAAAACCTAATTAGGGTTACATATGATTTGACATAAAATAATTAGAAACCCTAATTCTATCATGTTTGATCATGAATGTGCCTTTGAAAGTATCTTGATTGATCAGATCTCATATTTGTGTGTCCATCCCATCTCTCTGTAGGTTGGGCTCATCATGAATGCTCAAAATTGGATCCTGGTAAACATTTGTATTTTGAAGTACAGAAGGCCATAGGTGGCGCCAACCCTTAATGCCTCTTCAGGGCAAGAACACCAACATGGTACCCTGAGAAATCAGCAAGTGGTGGCCATCAAAGCCTCCTCATCATCCTCCCAACTGCAATTGTCCCAAAACTATCAATTCTGAGCTACCCAAAGCCACGCAATCGACCAACCACAATGAACCAGCAAGAAACCCTCATGAAGATATTTTAAATTTGAAAAGCAATGGCTAGTTGACCAAGATTAAAATGTAGCCATCGACATCACTCCTTCTTAGTAGATCAAATGTCTTAGATCAACCTTGTGACAGTTGGGAGACCCTTTGAAAATTCAAGCGCCAACTCATCAGTCGGAACCAATGAGAAGTGACCACATTAGCGTGACTAGTACCTTAGCAAGTAGAAGAATGGAAGAATCTGCATCGAATGGTGGTCGCATGATCTGATGGGGTTGGAATATTCCTTTAGATCATGCACCAGTGGTAGATCTTTGTCGACTCTACAAATCCTCTGATAACTAAACCCACTCACAAGTGCCAACTGTTCCACCCATTGACCAATCAGAAACAAGCATGTTAGCACCTTCTGGAAACACAAACCCACAACCCACTGAGATTCTCATCGAACGGTTGTTGCATGATCGCAAGGGCTTAGAAGATTCCTTATGATCAAATGAAAACCATAGATCCTGTCATCAACTACCACCTCACTTAAGATACTCAGACCCACTAATAAGTCCCAACTATCATTCGGCCAACCAATAGAATTCGAGCACGTCAAAACCTGAGGACCCACCTGATAGAGCTCTAGCGAAAGGTAAAATCAACGACTGGCATATGATCGCATGGGCTTGGAATATTCCATGTGATCATATGACATTCATTAGATCTTAAAGGAAAGATAGCCCATTGGGCTTGCTGACAGAATTCCACATCACAGCCCACTGACCAATAAGGTTCAGACACCTCAGATTACATGGCAGTGGACTCACTTATAGATTGAAGCGCTACATTGGAATGGAGATCGATGGTCATTGCATGATTTGATGGGGTCAGAATATTCCTTTAGATCATGTGCCATTCATAGATCTAACTTGACTGCCAGCAACCAAGACCACCAATAAAAGATGATTGCTTGCCGAGTCGCAGGCTGCTAAGGGCTAAACCACCAAAAATGTGAAATTCTGTGAACATAGTCACCAAGTCGCTAGCAAAAACCATAACCGCTTCCTTATTCTAGTGACCTAGTGACTGGGCTTTAAAATATAAAGCACATGTGGGAAAAGGGATCACTTAAGCGGCCGAAAAGGTAACTACAAAATAGAAAGGCCATAGGGTTTTTTAGGGCTTTTGGGGCCAATGATTACTTTTTCAAATTCAAACTTGTATTCCACGAGGCTAAAAGAGATTACAGAGGCTAGAAAACAAGACATGAGGCCATGGAAATTTTAGAGGCTCAACAGGGTAAAATATGTAGACTTGGGATGGAGTTCAAACCAGCCTATTGACCAATATTAGATGGGTAGGGAATTTTTTGGGCAACACTTTGGCAATTTCTGTTGGATGTCAGCATGCTAGACATTGAAACCAATGGCCTTAATGCTAGTCCATTGGGCATAGGAGTCATCACTTGGACACAGAACCATGATAGAGAGACAAACCTGGAACCAAAGGAACAAAACTGTGCACAAGCACTTCTTGGAAAATAGGGAAAACTTAACCTAGAAAGCAAGGAAAGAAGGAAAGAAACATATTCACAGAGATTTACAAGGAGGGATTAACCTCAAACCAAGGCTTTAAGTGGAATCCATTAACTGAAATAGGCAAGGCATCTCCTCTAAGAGTTGATATCTGAAAAGCATTAGGCCCCTTGCACTCTATAATAACAAATGGTCCACCCCAGAAGGACTCAAACTTTGTATGTCTACTAGGCTTTGATCTGAATTCATCCCATTTGAGAACTACATCTCCAACTTTGAAGTCTTTGGCTCTGGCTCTTCTGTCAAAAATTTTCTTTGTCTGAACCTGATTGGACTCCATATCTTTCATGGATTTGTCTCTGAGTTCTTCTAACTTCATTAGCTGAGCATACCTGATTTGCAAGGGATGTCCTTATTCAAACAGGGCATATTGAGTAGCCAAGTCCAAAGCTGGCAATTCAGTTGAAATGGACAACTTAGCCTCTCTGCCATACACTAACACATAAGGAGAATTGATGCAGTGCAAGGCAGGAGAATCCCTGATGGAGATGTCCTAGCCCCCAGCAAATAACCACACACAAGAATATATTAACAATACAAAGATATAGATCCACACAATGCCAATACTCATAATAGAATCATCATATTTTCATCCAACATGCCCAGCTATAAGGCCTTCCGGGTTACGGCCAAATATAATGCAATTACAATAGAAACTCCACAAGATCTCACAAGATCCAAACCAAACCCTAGCTAGCCTAGATCCACACACTAGTAGGAACCCCCAAGGAAGATCTAAACTTGTGCTCTCAAGCCCACCAAGCAATCTCCTTGTTTCCCAAGCCGCAGCTACTAGCTCTCCTCAAAATTCACTCCAATACCACTTGATGCCAATACTCATAAGAAATTACAATAGAAACACCACAAGATCTCACAAGATCCAAACCAAACCCTAGCTAGCCCAGATCCACACACTGGTAGGAACCCCCAAGGAAGATCTAAACTTGTGCTCGCAAGCCCACCAAGCAATCTCCTTGTTTCCCAAGCCGTAGCTACTAGCTCTCCTCAAAACTCGCTCCACAGCCACCTCCTCTTCTCCTAGGTGGATGAATGATTACCAAAGACTTCCCCCACAACCTCTACTTATACCAATCTAAGCCATAGGTTGGCCCTGAATATAAATTAAATACAAATACCGAAATTAAATGCCACAAGTCGGCCAACAACAACAATTAAATTCCCAAAATAGATGTCTTAGTAAAATCATGATTTCTCCTAGCTCTGGATGAATTAGAACTCGTGCTTCAAACTGTAGGTAGAAATATAGGCCCTCTTCAATCCCTGAAATTTTCAGCCTCTAACTCTTTATGGAAAATTAATTATATAGCCTGAAATAGGCACCAAATTCCTAAGCAAGGCCGAGCTCCCCAAGGCCATGCTGAGCAACCAAGACCATGCCAAGTTCCATTAAATACATCAAATCCAATTACCGAAGACCCAAGTAGGTTTATCAAACTCTACCAAACCCCTCACATATGAAAATAAGTCCACACAACTCCATCAAATCTCCCAAACATGCAAGATAGCCAACTACCCTGAGATGCTCCTGCATCAGACTCCCCAGGTGCAAAAAGAAGTATGCCTCATACTTTGACACCAGATGAAATATCTGCAACCTTCTTCATCTTCACCAAAGGCTTCCACTCCAACAGGGACAATAGAACCAACATGAAAATCACCCAAATCCGCATCCATCTGTCAACCACTAGAATCTCAACCATCCAATCAACATGCTCACTGCCAGGAACAAACTGAACATAGTGCCTCACCAACATTCTCTGTAGCTAATCACTACCAACAACAAAAATATCCTCAAACATGAAATCCATGTCACCAACATGTAAGTTCAAATCCACAATAGGAGCAACATGTAAATCCTCAACCATGTCAACCACCAACAGGTCCACATCAGGAACATACAGATCCATAGTATCATGTATATCCTTAACCACATCAACAACTAGTGAATCCACACCAGCAAAATCCATATCAACAACATCCATATCACCAACATATGGATCATCACCCTTATCAAACTGATTATCCATGACCAAGTGCTCCACAATTTCCATGTCAGACTCAACCAACTGATCATGAAAACCAACCTCAATCACAACATCAACAAGGTTAGGAAGCTCCATAGAAACATCCACAAGTTTCTCCATAGGTTCCACATCAGCCTCCACTCACTGATCAACAAAACCAACTTCCATCTTGACCTTGCTATTCCCTCTTCTCTCTTGAACAAGTCTTCTAACCAGCCAGACAACTCGCTTCCTGATCGGTAGACTCCAGCTCCACGGTTTCAAGATCTCTTGAACTCTCTTACGAAATTTATCCAAAGATGGATCACTCTCAACCATCCTTTCCTTAACTTGATTAGTCAATCTAGCTTCCAACCGAGAAAAAGTCTTTGAAATATTCTTCTCCACTACATCATGGAGTTTTGCAATCAGCTCAGGGTCCAATCTTCTTAGAGCCATCTTCCAAGATCTTCGCAAACCCTCTGTAGAAAATCACAAACTAAATCCAACCTTCAAATAGGTCCTAGTGAAAATTGCCTCACATTCGGTGCTCTGTCCACACACTTAGAAACAACCTTCACTCTGAAAAACTCCACCCAAGGTCCTGGTGTAAACTACCTCACATTCGGCGCTCTGTCCACACACTCAGGAACAACTGTGCTCTGATACCACTTGATGCAGTGCAAGGTAGGAGAATCCCCAATGGAGATGTCCTAGCCCATAGCAAATAACCACACACAAGAATATATTAACAATACAAAGATATAGATCCACACAATGCCAATACTTATAATAGAATCATCATATTTTCATCCAACATGCCCGGCTGTAAGGCCTTCCGGGTTACGGCCAAATATAATGCAATTAAAATAGAAACTCCACAAGATCTCACAAGATCCAAACCAAACCCTAGCTAGCCTAGATCCACAAATTGGTAGGAACCCCCAAGGAAGATCTAAACTTGTGCTCTCAAGCCCACCAAGCAATCTCCTTGTTTCCCAAGCTGCAGCTACTAGCTCTCCTCAAAATTTGCTCCAATACCACTTGATGCCAATACTCATAAGCAATTACAATAGAAAAATCACAAGATCTCACAAGATCCAAACCAAACCCTAGCTATCCTAGATCCACACACTGGTAGGAACCCCCAAGGAAGATCTAAACTTGTGCTCGCAAGCCCACCAAGCAATCTCCTTGTTTCCCAAGCCGCAGCTACTAGCTCTCCTCAAAACTCGCTCCACAGCCACCTCCTCTTCTCCTAGGTGGATGAATGATTACCAAAGACTTCCCCCACAACCTCTACTTATACCAATCTAAGCCACAGGTCAGCCCTGAATATAAATTAAATACAAATACCGAAATTAAATGCCACAAGTGGGCCAACAACAACAATTAAATTCCCAAAATAGATGTCTTAGTAAAATTGTGATATCTCCTAGCTCCGGATGAATTAGAACTCATGCTTCGAACCATAGGTAGAAATATAGGCCCTCTTCAATCCCTGAAATTTTCAGCCTCTAACTCTTCATGGAAAATTAATTATACAGCCTGAAATAGGCACCAAATTCCTAAGCAAGGCCGAGCTCCCCAAGGCCATGCTGAGCAACCAAGACCATGCCAAGTTCCATTAAATACATCAAATCCAATTACCGAAGACCCAAGTAGGTTTATCAAACTCTACCAAACCCCTCACATATGAAAATAAGTCCACACAACTCCATCAAATCTCCCAAACATGCAAGATAGCCAACTACCCTGGGATGCTCCTACATCAAGAATTCTGAATGATCTTTTTTGGGGTGATCCTATCTAGCCATAAGGTAGACTTAAACTTAGTATGCCAATCTCTTTGGTTGTCTTGAAGAATTTTCTTAATTATCCTAATCAAGTTCTTATTAGTTTATTCAGCAAGACCATTGCCTTGAGGCTAGTAATTTGAACTTGTATTCAGATAGATGCCATTTTTTATTTCCCATTCTGAGACTTTAAGACCTATGAATGCTAAAGAATTATCTAATATTATGGAGTCTGGAGTGCCAAATCTATGAATTATATCATCATAAAAACTTAGGATAGCACTTTTATTTGATTCTTTCAAGGCAACTGCCTCTGTCCTTCTAGTGAAATAATCTGTCATAGTGATTATCCAATAGTGTCCTGCACTAGATGGAGGAATGATCATGCCAATGAAGTTTATGCCCCATCTCATGAAAGGTTGCTCTATTCTGACTGGCCGAAGGGGCAGAGCTACAAGCCTTTCTTTTCCTACAAACATAGCACATTTGATACATTTTCTCACATAATCATGACTATCCTTAAAGATAGATGGCCAATAGTATCTAGCCCTCATGATTTTAAAATCGGTAGTCCTAGGAGAAAAGTGACCTCTAGAAGGTCCATCATGAAATTCAAATAGGACATCAGCTATCTTTTCTGAATCAATACATCTTAAAAGGACACCACTATGATCCTTTCTAAAAAGAACCTCATCTATCAGCACAAAGGGGATAGATTGCAACCTATAATATCTTCTTTTTGTTGAATCTAGGCCTGCAAGACATTGTCCTATCTTCAAGTAATGAATCATGTTAGGCAACCAACCTAATGCCTTGGCATGTTCCTCTGTAGAATGCACAACTAGAGATGCATCTGTTTGTCCTAATTTCTTTGAACTTTCATCCTCTACCAAATGCTCACAAAGACCTCTTCCTTTAACTAGCTTGGTGGTTTGGATATCAATGTCATATTCCATTACTTTGGTAATCCAACCAGCTCTTTTCTCATTTAGGTCCTTGGAAAGCAAAAATTCTTTGACACTTGGATGAGTAACCTTCAAATGTACCTTGTTGTGGGTCAATAAACATCTGAAATTTTTAAGGCTCTTCACCATAGCAAGTACATTTTTTTCTAAAAAAGAGTATCTTTGTTAATATTCTTCTAAACCTTTGTTGAAGAAAGCAATAGGCTACTCCAACCCTTCTGAATTTTCTTGAGTCAACATAGCAGATATAGCATCATGACCTCCATAAGCATAAAGGATAAAATCCTTACTAAAATTTGGGTTTAATAGAGCAGGGGCTTCAGTCAAGGCCTCTTTGATACCCTGGAAATTGGCTTTTCCTTCTTTAGTCCAGCTGAAAGTTGAGCTCTTCTTTAACATGGTTGTCAAAGGCTTCAATAAATCTGCAATATTAGGCAAGAAATGCCTAACAAAATTAATCTTTCCTATGAAAGATTGGAGACTTTTCTTATGATGTGGAAATGGTAGCTCTAGGATGGTTGCAATCCTCTGAGGGTCTACTGTAATTCCTTTCTTGGATACTATATATCCTAGCAATTTTCCTTCATGAACTGCAAACACACATTTCTTGGGATTAAGAGATATCCCAAATTCTCTACATCTTTCAAATATTTTCCTCAAATGTATGATATGATCTATTGCATGTTTAGAATAGATAGTTATGTCATCTAGGTAGACCAGTATAAATTTGTACATGAGGCTTTTAAAGGCCATATACATTGCCTTTTGAAAAGTAGCACCTACATTTGACAAACCAAAGGGCATCTTTTGATAAGCCATGGTTCCCCACTTAGTTGTAAATGCAGTCTTATATTGATCCTCTTCATTAACTAAGATTTGATTGTATCCTGAATAGCCATCCAATAATTAAAATCTCTCAGATCCAAAGACACATTGTAAAATTTGTTCCATAGAGGGTAATGGATGGTGGTCTTTTAAAGAGGCCCTGTTAAGATCCCTGAAGTCAACACATAACCTCAACTCCTCATTCTTCTTCCTTATAGGAACAAGGTTGGAAACCCAACTAGTATGTTTGATGGGGTAGATGATACCACTTTCTATCAATTTGAGCACTTCTTTATGCATAAGTGGCTCAAGCTTGGGATTAACAAGCCTTTGCTTTTGCCTCACTGGTTTGGCATTAGGCTGTAGTTCAATAGTGTGCTGAGCAAGGGCTAGATTAAAACCTTTAAGGTCTTCATACTGCCATGCAAAAACATCACTGAATTCTTTGAATAATTGGGTATAAGCCTATTTTTCTAAATCAATGTTTACTTTTCCAAATTGTAAACTTTTGCCTAGTTCCAATTCTAATTCAACACAATGTTCTTGTTGAACTACTAGGCCAGCTTTATTCTTCTTAACTTGGTCATCCTTGTTGAAGACAGTCTCTAAGGTGACAAGACCTCTAGGCATTTTATTAGACTTAAGTTGTATCACTTGGTCACCATAATTTTGCAATAGCCTATCTTGGTTATGCTCTGAAAAAACATCTTCTTCAAACAAGAATTGTAGAATTTGTTCATCATTGTCAAACACTTGCCAATTAGTATCATTGTCAGGGATAGAGGGTCTAACAATCACTTTGATATGCTGCTGGGTCTCCTCCTTTGAAACACTATTAGGAATGTCATATTGAGACCCAATAGTAGCTAGTCTATCTGCATTTTGATTTAGCTTTCTAGGGATGGAAACAATATTGAAAGTACAAAAGTCTTCAATTGCATCCAAAACTTTATGTTTGTATGCTCTCAAAGTATCATTTTTGGTTACACTTATCCCTCTCACTTGGTTGACTACTAACTCATTGTCACCATAGACTTTTAGGGCCTTAAGCCCTCTTTTTCTAGCCCATTCTAGTCCATTTACAAGGCTTTCATACTCTATAGTGTTGCTAGTGCAGGAGAAATTGAATCTAAAAGTTGTATAGTATCTTTCTCCCTTTGGGGACACTAGCATAGCACCACCACCAGAACCATGTCTACTTCTAGCTCCATCAAAAAACAATCCCCAAACCAGATTTCTCTAATCCTCTAAATCAATGTCCTCTTTGAGGAGGCTTGGCTCTATGGATCCCATTTCTTGTATTAAATAACTTCCCAAACAACATTTTCTTGGGCTTCAAAATCCTTTTCTGATTCTATTTCATCAGGGAAAATATCAGGGATACTTTCCATCTTAGTGTTTGCTTCTCTGATAGTTGGGAAATCACTATCATCAAATATGGGGCAACTTGCATTGATGGCATTGGACACATATGGCTCTATATGGTGTGCTGCTAATGATTCAAATTTAATGGTAACCTTGGTACCATATCTTCTGTGAAAAATCATGTGAGACCAGTCAGAAGAGAGGTAGCCTCTTATTTTGGCTGTGAACTCCCTTGATAGACAGATGGAAAATAAAGCAGGGAGATCTATGATATATATATCAAGTAAGATAGAGAAATTAGGACTAGCATAAAGGATTAGACTAGTATCCTTAGCCACACCTATAGTGTTAACTGAGGATCCATCAAGTTGTGTAACCTTCTTTTGGAGGGGTTCATATTTGAGTCCCAATTGGTCAACCACTTTTTTGGGCATTACAATACTAGTAGCTCCATTATCTACCATACAATTATGTACTAAGGATTTTCCAATAATTAAGGATACATAAAGGGGAGGTGGTTTTGAGATCCTACCTTGCATGAGATTGGCTCTGGAGTTGCAACTTGGAGCCTCCTTTTCTTGATCAATGTTGACCAATACTGGCTTTATAGCTTCTTTTGTAGGCTGAGGAGTAGCCATTTCAGTCATAGCTTTCTTCAAAATCTTAGGTTGTCCTGGAATAGCCAAAGAGTCCCACATAGACATGGTAATGTTCACCTTCTTCATGTTGTCTACAATTTTGAAAGGTGTCATAGTGTGTACTCTTTGTTGTGTTTTTACTATGATGGGCTCCACCTCTTTGAGAGTCTAGCCCTCTTTGCTTGTAATGGTAGTAGCCTTCTTGAATATGATAGGAGTAGCTTGTTGTATTGGCTCTGCAGATGTAGTAGCTTTAGTACCAGAGTCTGCTCGCTCCATATCTTGAGCTCTTTTCTTTGACCTTGTGTTGGCAGCAATGGAAGGTTCACCAATGACTCCATGGAAGTCTTGCTACTCCCAATTGAAAAGAGAAGTCTCATTATCTTGTGGTTCTTGTTGAGGAACTTATCCACTGGAAGAAGCCTCTAATTGAGCTTGTGAGGCATTCTTAACCATTAGAGCTTGGTTCATCCATCCATTTGAACATGTAGCCTGATTATGAGGCTGATTGTAAGGGAAACACCATTCATTGTCCATAGCCATATTTTTTTGACTAGGGACCATGTCCCTAACCAGATTTGTAGAATTGAGAGTTTTAGGGTTGTATAGTTGGAATGGTCTTTGATTAAAATTTTATCTTTGCCCTTGATACCCTCCTTGGTATGGTGGCCTATTTTGTTGATAAGGCTATCCCTCATTCTAATATTGTTGATTAGGACCTTGGCCTTGTGGTTGAAAGGGTGGTCTGATTCCTTGCCCTTACCTCTTTAGGTTTGTGACCTCTTTAGTCAAAGTTTGCAGCAAGTTTGTCATTTCTTGCTGACTAGTTTGTTGGTTGTTCTTTATCTCTTGCAGCTCTTGAGAGAAACTTGTTTTTAGCTCCTGATCACTAGTACTAGCCTGAGGTGCTAATATGGTGGGAATGGGAGTAAATGAGGGTACTTGTACAAGTGCAATGGGCCGAAGGCTAGGAAAGATGGGCATGGGTGACCTTATAGCTATCATACTTGCTTGGATTAAATAATTTTCAGCTCTGACAACCATGTCAAAAGCTTGGGTTAAAGAGGTACCACCCATAGATTGGATCATGATAGAAATTTGACCATTCAAACTTTGCAAGAAATATAAGAAAGCATGGTCAGCTGATGGCCTCACTGAGATTGGAATTCTATTCCATGTCTTGAGAAATCTATTATTATAATATGTCATTTGTTCTTGAGGGTCTCTTTTAATGGTTGTCAACTGCTCAACCAAAGACAAGTTGTCTAATTTATCCTCAAAATGCTTACTCAATGCATCTCCTAACTCATCCCATGAATTAATGGAGCCAACAGTTAAAGTTCTAAACCATTCAAGAGCCTTACCTTTGAGAGAGGCTACTAATAGCTTGGTGGTCACATCTTCTTGAGTTATATTGTGTATGCTGCAGATAGTGGTCACATATCTTATATGCTCAAAAGCTGTAGTTTGTCCTTCACCTGTGAAATTAGGTAAACTCTTTAGTGCCACCAAGGTCACATCATGATGTTGAGCAAAGTTCAATGGGCTCCCTTGGTTGAAAGGTCCAAAAGAAAACTATCTAGCCATTGTAGGGACTGAAACTTGATGAGTAGCAATTGTGTGAGTTGTGTTGGATGCTAGATTTGAATCTTCTTCTTCTAGATCTCTGGTGAGAGATCTCTCTCTTCTTTTGAGATGAAAGGGAAAAGGTCTCCTTTCTGAAGTATTAGGTGGTGTAGACTATACTCTCCTTGCAGGAGATGTTCTTTCAGTTGATCTACCTTTGTAGCCTCTTTTTAAGGGAAACTCTAAAAATTCAGTAGGCTTTGAGCTTCTAGTCTCAATCTTTCTCAAAAAATTTGAACAAATTTATCTTGGATCTATGAAATCAGTGGAGTCCTAGATATACTTGATAGAAAACTTCTAAAAGTTTGTATTATGCAATTAGTATATCAGAGATAACATAACCTTTTCAAAAATAAACTTCTTTTGCTGTCCCACCGAGCGTGCCAAAAATGTTATACACTAAGTTTGCACCCTTGTTTCAAGCTCTCTTAGTCTTGATAACTTAGTATAACATGGGAATCATCTCTAGGTTGTGGGACCTATGCTAACTAAGATGAGACCTCCAGGTTCTAGGCTAGTTCCTCTTGGATAATCACCTTAATTTTCTCTTAACAGAAAAGTAAATTCTTGAGGGGGAAAGGGATAGAAGGAATGCATGAAAGGGAAATAACTGAAAGCAAACTATCCTACTAGGTGATACACTGAAATGATGGTATGAATTGTAGTATGGAGGATGAAGTCAGTGCATGAACTTAGGTCTAGGAGATCACAACTTACTGAATAGGCTTGCATCAATACTTCATAGAAGGGTCTACAAACAAACATTCACTTCTGCAACTACGTATCGGAATGAGACAGACTGTCAAGGGGTTGAAGAATACCCATAAGATCATTCAAATCAAAGCATCCATAGGAATACACAAGAATTGCAGAAAGAAAGAGGGATCAGGAACCCTAAGATACAACTAAAAACATGCTTATACTGAACTCAATAAGAGAAAATTAAGACAAGAAGGCATAGGGATAGAAAGAATGTCACAAAATACCTTTGCAATATCTAAAGTTCCAATGAAAGTTACAAACTATAGAAAGTCAGAGGGAAAAAAGAATGCCAGGGATAACTCCTCAGAGAAAAAATTCTCTTTTACAATTGCCAACTTTTTTCTCTAAAAAGCTCCAAAAACATTATATACATCTCCCTTTGCATGCAGGCAGGAGTCAAAACCTAATTAGGGTTACATATGATTTGACATAAAATAATCAAAAACCCTAATTCTATCATGTCTGATCATAAATGTGTCTTTGAAAGTATCCTAACTGATCAGATCTCATATTTGCGTGTCCATCCCATCTCTTTGCAGGTCGGGCTCATCATGAATGCTCAAAATTTGATCCTGGTAAACATTTGTATTTTGAAGTACACAAGGCCATAGGTGGTGCCAACCCTTAATGCCTCTTTGGCACAAGAACACCGACATGGAACCTTGAGAAATTAGCAAGCGGCAGCCATTAGAGCCTCCTCATCATCCTCCCAACTGTAATTGTCTCGAAACTATCAATTCTGAGCTACCCAAAGCCATGCAATCGACCAACCACAATGAACCAGCAAGAAACCCTCGAGAAGATATTTTAAATTTGAAAAGAAATGGCCAGTTGACCAAGATTAAAATATAGCCATCAATATCACTCCTTCCTAGTAGATCAAATAGCTTAGATCAACCTTGTGATAGTCGGGAGACCCTTTGAAAAGTCAAGCACCAACTAATCAGTCGAAACCAATGAGAAGTGACCATGTTAGCACGACTGGCACCTCAACAGGCAAAAGAATGGAAGAATCTGCATCGAACGATGGTCACATGATCTAATGGGGTTGAAATATTCCTCAAGATCATGTGCCAGCTATAGATCTTCATTAAATCTACAAATCCTCTGACAACTGGACCCACTAACAAGTGCCAACTATTCCACCCAGCGACCAATCAGAAACAAGCATGTCAGTGCCTTCTGGTAACATGGACCCATGACCCACTAAGATTCTCATCAGACAGTTGTCATATGATCGCAAGGGCTCAGAAGATTCCTTGTGATCAAGAGACAACCATAGATCCTATCATCAACTGCCACCTCACCTAAGATACTCAGACCCACTAACAAGTCCCAGCTATCCTCCAGCCAACAAATAGAATTCAAGCATGTCAAAACCTGAGGACCCACCTGACAAAGCTCTAGCAAAAGGTAAAATCAATGGCTAGCGTATGATCACATGGGCTTGGAATATTCCATCATATGACAGTGGTTAGATCTTAAAGGAAAGACAGCCCACTAGGCCCGCTGACAGAATTTCACATCACAACCCACTAACCAATAAGATTCAGACACCTCAAATTATGTGGCAGTGGACCCACTGATAGATTGAAGTGCTGCATTGGAATAGAGATCGACGATCATTGCATGATCTAATGGGGTTAGAATATTCTTTCAGATCATGTGCCAGCCATAGATCTAACTTGACTGCTAGCAACCAAGACTGCCAATAAAAGATGACTGCTCATCGAGTTGCAGGCTACTAAGGGCTAAACCGCTAGAAATGTGAGATTCGAACATAGTCACCAAGTCACTGGCAAAAACCATAACCACTTTTGTATTCTGGTGACCTAGTAAATGGGCTTTAAAATATAAAGCACACATAGGAAAAGGGATCACTTAACCAACCGAAAAGGTAATCATGAAATAGAAAGGCCGTAGGGTTTTTTAGGGCTTTTGGGGCCTACGGCTACTTTTTCAAATTCAAACTTGTATTCCAGGGGGCTAAAAGAGATTGCAAAGGCCAAAAAACAAGACACAAGGCCATGAAAATTTTAGAGGCTCAACAGGGTAAAATATGCAGACCTTGAGATGGAGTTCAAACCAGCCTACTAACCAAAATTGGATGGGTAGGGAATTTTTTGGGCAACACAAGTTTTCATGCATTCTGATCATACTAGTTAGTGAGAACCAAACTACAGAACAATTATTGAGCTACAGAGAGTAATTACTAATAGATAGTAAGGTGATAGAGTGTTGAATCTGAAGTGATATATTGATCAGAAATATTTGTATGAGTTGAATATTGATCTATAAACTGCAACAACCCTAGAGTGACTGTTGGTTGGACAATAACTGTTGGTTTAAAATACTCTAACAAGGTCACACCTAATAGTGTGTTTGTAACCTTTAACAAGGTTGGGTCTTCACCGACCTCACTTTAGAAGAGTGAACATTTTTGGGTTGCCGGTCCTAGGTGGTTTTTCCCTTCACAGGGTTTCCACATTAAATCTCTTGTATTATCTTTTGATTTTGATATTTGTTTGTTATCATACTTTTCATATTGCATGTTAGATTTGATCGGTAACTACTATAAGTTTTAGACTGATAATCAGTAAAAGCATAGACAGTGAAAGTATTTTATGTTTACTGAGTAGCAGAAGTTGAAGAATTTGTTTTGGATTATACATTTTGTTTTGGGACACTGGATAACCGATTCACCCCCCTCTCAGTTATTCTAACATTTTTTGTCAAGTTATTTGCACATCTCATGACACCATTTGTTTTTATATTATTCATATCATAGTATTTCTTTCTTAGTTGGCCATTAAACATTTAGACACTACTCATTTTATGTCACCATTATATTCTTGCCACTGTATGGTGGCATTAGAAAGCACTATTTCTACATATTAACTTCTGACTTTGATAGTGTGTTGAGATTTCTATAGTACTACCTCTGAGAAATCTACAAGATTCATTTGGTTTATTCTAACTCTGATTACATATTGTAACATTGTCTCTTTATCCTAAACACCTTCCTTTACCATTTCCTTGAAGACTTTGCATACACTCTCCACAACCAAGAAATTACTTAAACATTGCTTCTCTTATGTTGCTCCAATGATATGGATGTCATTCATCTACTATCATGGCATCATCATTTCTTGATGATCATTGTGACAGTCACCTTGCATGCTCTTGTACACTACTACTTATCTCATCTTACTGATTTGACCTTTCATCTCAATGCTTGGGTCAATGTTTTACACCCTCCTTGTCTATGTAATGTTCCTTGTGCATCATTTATTTCTATAGAGAAGATCCCAAATAATATTTCATGAGATAAGGGCCTCTACAATATCTTTTGTTATGACTATTATACTTGAACATCACTTACTACTATCATTATCTTTGCGACCACTACTTTAAACATATTACAAACTAGTGTTTTGGTCTTCAACATTCTTTTTCTATTGTAGATTGGTAGTGTTCGTACTATCTTGAAAAATGCATACCATCTTGTTAAATGTTTAAGATCAATGTGCTACTCCATAATGATCATCACAGTTGTACTTTATACCGATATCCTATTTTGTCTTGTCATTTGATTATTTGGTATTCCATGAAGACATTAACACTCAATGTTTTTCCTTAAGGAGAAAGAAGATGCTACCCTTAGGATAGTCCTTGAAATAGAAGGGCTCATATATGTACCTCAAATAGGTGGGACTAGAAATATTTGACCCAAAAAGTCACATTTACATTTTATCTTTAATATATTTCTTAGGTTGGTAGTGAACTTACATGAAACTTTCAAGTCAAATCAAAACACTTCACCACAACATCATATACTAGTAGGATCACACTAGGTTTCAAACTCTCCTTTCAAGACCACTTCAGTTCCCAACTCTCCAAATCCCCAATTACTTGATCACAGCTATAAAAATGTTCTTCGTTGTCTCCTAAGGACTTCCTCAATGTCCTCAAATAGAGCAAACTACTCCCACACTCCTAAGTGACCTACTAATGTTCAAGTGAACTTTCTCTTTTCATGCTCTCTTCCATACTCCCAAGTGTACTCTAACTCCTAAGAAAGTGGTGAGTCTTGTAGGGGTGTGGAGGTAACCAAATCATTGTCTTTCTTTAATTCTTGACACATTTTATCAAGGTCTTCTTAACTCTTTCTTATCGATCTCCTCAAAGTCTCTATTTTGGCCTTATAGCCCTTGAGCCCCCAATTAGGTCTCCTAATCCAAGTTTTTAGGCTTTCTTGCAAAATGATCATGAATGACCTATCAAACAAATGATCAATTCTTTATTCAATTAGGAATCCCTAAGAGATGGTGTGAGTCTTGGGTTCCTAATCCTTTGTACAATACCCTATCTCAACTTGGAGGGTTTAATGAGGGTTTTAGTGGCTTCTAGGAGCTCACTGTTCATAGTAAGGTTATGCTTTCCAAATGGATTGGAAAAGATTATATATTTTCATCATGAATCTATATCATCTTTTTTCACATATCCAAGGTCTTGGATTTGATCTTCAAAGTCACCCCCACAAGAAAACTTACAAATCACCTCCTTGTTCCTAGTCGGGCAATGATTGTGCTCGCCTAGCGAAAGGTTACAAAAATGGCCAAACTCATTACCAAATCTCCTACTTGACTATGTAAACTATACATAGGATCTAGTTCCATGTCCTAACAAGCTGTGATGAACATATGGTGGGATTTTATGGGGGAACCATTTTTCCACACATAGCTATATATAGGCCAATGTACTGGCTAAAACAAAAATATTACACCAGAACTATTAAAACTATATACAAATGTACAAATCAAGACATAATTGAAATAAAATGAAGATTCTTAACTAATTTCTTCAATATAATCAAAATCCTAACTCCTTATCTCCTACTAATGCAATGAAACAATGTACTGTGTCTAAATTGTCTATGACAGTATTTGATTTCTTAGTGGCAGTAATTACAAAATTCACCAACCTTGATATTCAAGCCATTTGGGACTTAAATAGCTTTTTGTCACCAATTTTGGGTGGTTAGGACCTCCATTAGACCTAATCCATTAGTTGGTCCCTTTAAGACAAAAATTTGTCATGCAACTTTGCAAAGTTGCAAAAGTTGTCATGACAACTTTTAAGCAACTTTTTAGCAAATTGTCCCAAGTGCTCTTCCACATTCCTAAATCACTCTTAACCACCTAAAATATTGTAAAAATAGTTCTAAATATATTTTAGGCTCATTTTATCCATTTCCTCACACATTGAGGTCTTTTCCATCTTTGAACACTTTTCCCCCTACTAGGACTATACTAGTTCTTAGGGTCAATAGAGCTCTCATACCAAACTCCACTAACTCTAGCTAAACTAGCCTATCATACTAGCTTCCTCACCTCTCTTAGACTCTGATGGAGTCTTTATTAACTCCTTGATTTGGCTAGGATCATTACAAGCCAAAAATTGGATAGGACACTTAGCCTATGTCCTAGGTGCTCCTGCACCAATCTCCCCTAAACAAAAGAGATCAAGTCCCATTGGAAGGGCTCAAGCTAGGTTCAATGCCCAACTTGTGAAACTATGTCTCTACAATCCATGTAGCCTCTAAATATTCTTTTCCCTTCCATTTGATAATGTATTCCATGTATGTCTTATACCTTGTCTTCTTAGTTACCCGCGATCTTAAGATCTTCTCTTCTTGTGGTCTTGGTATGACTGGAAACTTTCAGGTCTCAATATCTTCTACAACATCAATTTTTTCACCACCTTCTATTGGGACTAGTCCTTTGTAAGGTACCAAATCTACTACATTAAAAAGTGGTGAGATCCCTATATCTATAGGTAACTCCATCTTATAAGCATTGTTCCCATACTTTTCTTCGATGGCACAAGGGCCAATCCTTCCCATCTGAAGCTTATTAGGGACCCCCTTCTACAATCTTGCCTTGTTCAAATGAGCCATCACAAGATCCCCAACATGGAATTAATGATCTCTATTTCTCTCATCAACTTTGTTCTTGGTCTTGGTGGTACTATCTATAAGGGCTTGTTTAACTGAATCATGCACCTCCTTCATGGAATAAGAAAAGTCCTCAGCATAACCACTCTTAGTTGTTATGTCTCCAATATCTCTAAGCTCCTGGATACCCCTTGGGTGAATCCCATAGACCACCTCAAAGGGACTTCTACCAGTGATCCTATTGATGGTTTCATTGTAAGAAAATTATGCTTTTGCAATGACTTGGTCCCATGTTTGACCATATTCCTTAGTAAGACACCTTAGGAGATTACCCAAACTTCTATTAACCACCTCAGTCTCTCCATATATTTGGGGATGGTATGTAGACCCAAAAGAAAGGTTGGTGCCAAGCTTTTTCCACAAAGTTTTTATATAGATTAATGATTGGAGGATTGAAATATATGATTCATACTAGACCAGACATATCAAATGCAATTGGAATTGTTGTGAGATTTTAAGAAAAATTGAAGGAATCACATATGGTTTTTGTCAAGAGAATTTTTAGATACTTAAACTGTATAGTTGACTACAAATTATTGTTTGAAAAAGATAATGTTTTACCTTGAGTGCATATACTGATGTTAATTGGGTAGGTAATTTGGATGATAGGAAAAGTACAAGTGGTGGTACATTATTTTTGGGTAAGATACTAATGCCTTGGACTAGTAAGAAACAATATTGTATCTCTCAATCCACTATTGATGCTAAGTATGTTGTTGCTGCTATAAATTGTAATCAAGTTGTTTGGATGAAGAAAATGCTAAAATATTTAAGGATAAACATTAATGAACCTATTGTTATTTACTATGTTAACTATAGTGCTATAAATATTTTAAAGAACTATGTGCAACATTCAAAGACAAACCACATTTCTATAAAGTATCATTTCTTGAAGGATAAAGTCAGTGAAAAGGAATAGGTAAAATTGGAGTATGTGTCTACTAAGGAACATATTGTGGATATCTTTACAAAGCATTTTTTGAAAGATATATTTAATTATCTCAAAGATAAGATTGAGGTTTTGCCCTCTCTTGATTAGAGCTAATGATGCTATCCCAATGGCATTAGTCTAGAAAATTATGAGAATATCATTCTCTAGACTGATGAGTTTGGGGACTTCTCCTTAGGGGGAGAAATCCTCTGATAGGTTGATGTGAAATAAGTATCTATTAATCTTTTTTAAGTGAGGTCAACTCTTTTGTATGCCTTTGGCCCTTTTCCATTGATGTCAGAGGGGGGGGGGATTGTGTGAAAAATAGAAAAAAATTAGGAAATATTGTAGTTGGGAGAGATTATGTTGAGAGATTCAAAGCTAGATATTTAGAGTAATCAAGTGGATATATTTTTAGAGTGATTAGTTGGGTATATTGATGTCTTTGTGTATTGATTAGTTTTTCACTTCATATGTTTCCATCAATGCCAAACGAGGAGATTGTTTAGAAATTGTTAAGTATGTCAAAGATTGTTGATTAGACCTTGTTTATGAGTGCTAATATTAATGTTTTGTCATTGATGTTAATATACTATTATTGTTGCAGAAAGTGTGTTTAGTTTGTTCAAAGAAGATAATTTCAATTGATCGGGTGATATGTTGAAGATATTTTGCTGCAATTATAGCTGATGTTTTAGATATGTCTGTAATTGATTATGGTCAACTTACAAAGGTTCACATAATAGTTTGAGTGAGATATGATTGATTTATCAAGTACCAATATTTCAGTATTCCTATGTCAGAGGTTGAGTTACTACTTTGGTGAGGATCAGTGTGGTTAATTCAGTTGATGCGAAGCTAGTGGTAATGTTGGGATTAATTTTTGTTTCCTCAACTGGTGTTGTTCATGATTCAGGGTTCAACAAGATGTCTTTTTGGTATGACAAAGTTTTGTATTCAATGTTGCTAGTATTTAGTATAGAGATGAGGTTGGATTTTGAGATTAAGTTGATGGAAAGGTTTATTCATTGTAATATATATAAATGGGAAATCATTTTGTGATTGAAAAAATCAGAGTAAGTGTGGTGTGGAGAAGAGGGAGAGGATGTTTGTATTCTGCAACTAAGGTAGAGATTGTACTTCATTGGAATTGTATTGGCATAGAAGATGTTGTAAGTTAGTTTTCTTGTACTAGATAGTGTTTCCACCCTTGTGAATTATAATCAGAGATTGATCAATGAATGCAACTGAGGGCCAAATCATTGTGTTGTGAGCATTGAGCTCTAGGAAGTGGTCCTACTAATGCATGTGTGTTCCCCTTTTATTTTCATTTTCTTTTAATTGGACAATACTTTTAATAGAGTACATCTATCTAGTGGGTTTGACTCCCATCGATATTTTCCCTTAATAGGGTTTCCTCAAAAACAAACACTACAACATTTGGGGTCAAGCTAGAAGATGTTGTAAGTCAGTTTTCTCGTACTAGATAGTGTTTCCACCCTTGTGAATTATAAGCAAAGATTGATCAGTGAACCCAACTGAGGGCCAAATCGTTGTGTTGTGAGCATTGAGCTCTAGGAAGTGGTCCTATGAATGCATGTGTGTTCCCCTTTTATTTTCATTTTCTTTTAATTGTACAATAATTTTAACAGAGTACATCTATCTAGTGGGTTTGACTCCCACCGATATTTTCCCCTAATAAGGTTTCCTCAAAAACAAACACTACAACATTTGCGATCGAATTTCAACGCCACTACAATTTGTATTTTTTTTTTTTGTTTTTTTTGGCAAGTTCCCTTGATGGTGTCGTAATAGCGATGATGATGTTGTAATTGTGGCACCCATTTGGTTATAAATAATAAAAAGAAAAAGAAAGTATCATTTGTAATTTGTGAATTTGAAGAGCTACCACGAAGATGGCACTGTACTTTTGCATGGGGAAAAGAGGTCATTCAAGTTTGGCATGCGTGAAGAGGCCGGCACCATGTGGGAAGAGGGAACTAGCACTTGAGGTAGGCATTTGAGTTTTGTCTTCTCATTAACTCAATTTCATTTTGATGGCATTTGTTGATTTAATGGCAAAATATGAATGTTAATACTGACATTGTTTACATCTTTGCATTTGGAATGCTCAATGACCAGCGAGCTTTAAGACCTAGGGCATCATTGCTATTACCTTCAAGGTATTATGTGAAGTGTTTGATCTCTCTTTATTTGTTTTGTTGTTGATATTCACTATGTGGTACTCCCTATTTATGATCATTTCATGATGAAATATCTTGATGGCTCGTGGGCTCTAAGCTAGGGCATCATACATTGTTTATGAGCTCACTACTAAATACTGGCATTGTTTACATCTTTTCATTTGGAATGCTTGATGACCCATGAAGCTAGGGCATTGTTTCTATTACCTTCAAGGTATTGTGTGAAGTGTTTGATCTCTCTTTTTTTTTTTTATTGATATTCACTATGTGGTACTCCCCGTTTATGATCATTTCAAAATGAAATGTCTTGATGGCTCACAGGCTCCAAGCTAGGGCATCATACATTGTTCATGAGCTCACTGTTTAATACTAGCATTGTTTACATCTTTTCATTTGGAATGCTTGATGACCTGCGAGCTTTGAGAGCTAGGGCATCCTTTCTATTACCTTCAAGGCATTGTGTGAAGTGTTTGATCTCTCTTTATTTGTTTTGTTGTTGATAATCACTATGTGGTACTCCCCGTTTATGATCATTTCATGAGGAAATGTCTTGATGGCTCGCAGGCTGCAAGCTAGGGCATCATACATTGTTCATGAGCTCATTGTTCAATACTGTCATTGTTCATGAGCTCAATGTTTAATATTTGGCTAAGCCATGTAAATGGTACCAGGCCAACCCAATTCGCCCGACAAAATGAGTCATGTTTATCTTTGTCAAATACACTCATTCACCATTTTGTTCTTGTTCTTCACACAAATATTGCATCAAAAGTAATTGTATAAATATTGTATAATTAAGCCTCAAACAAAAAAAGTGCAAACCTATAAACTTACAAGCTATATACACCACCTTGATTCGCTGAAAAGGTCTTAGCCTTGTTCTCCCCTGAAATAACAATAGGAACAAATAAAATTCAATACTCTTAGTTTTTATTCAAATCTATTCGAAACTCTTATCAGCTTATTGTCCAATAGTTAAACTAACCTATGACTTCAAAGGAGGAATTATGAAATATAGTTGTAGGTAGCTATCTCTTCTATAATGATGGAGGAATCAAAGGTAATGATCAATGAGGTTGTTGTTATTAGATCATACATTAATACACTTACTATTTTGAATTTGAGTTTTGGAATCATGCAATGTTATTTTTGTCATTACATGCTTGATGTTGTTGTGCACCATATATTGTTTTATACACTATTTATTTCATTGAGACAGTGAGCTTGGCATTTGTAATGTATTTTCTGTTATTGGATCAATGCTACCATGTTGTTGAGTCTATGTATGGATTGAGTATGCACATGCATAATTGTAGATTTGGATCAGTAATAGGGTGCTAAGCATTGCTTAGATCCTTTGGATCTAACCCCATCTTTTCCTTCCTTGCAGGTTTTGGATCATACAAGAGCATACTGGATTGAACCCCGAGTCAACACTTCATTACTTCAGGCAATATCTAGTACCTTAATTATTTATGTTCATCCACTTATGTATGTTTTCATTCATTCATATTCTTCTAAAAGTTGGCTATTAGCGACCATATATAAAGATTCTTGATGTTTTTGGGTCATTTGATGAAAAGATGTAAAAGTTTCTTAATAGTTTATATTTTTTATTTCAATTTTTAAAATCATAAAATGAATAAAATTTAAAGATAAAAAATTAAGATAATCTTTGTCTTCACTTTAAAAAAAAACATAAAGCTCATAAAGTGTGGTAAAAGAGGGCCCTAACTATGGTAAAATGGGAAAGTTGCCACCTTCCACTGCTCTTCGTATGGTAGTTGCTAAGGAACTATGTTATAAAATTTCAAGGCATGAAATTTTATACTTGTTGACATCATACTTTTTTCTCCTTAGCATTGAGTTTATAATGTGGGGGAGTCAAAGAAAATATATGTATAGTTATAAAATTTTATTCCTTGAAATTTGGCATGAAATTTTGTAACATAGTTCCTTAGCATTTGATCTTTATATGGCAGCCATGACTTGAGGTAGGAATTCAAGCTTTGTCTTCTCATTAACTCAATTTCATTTTGATGGAATTTGTTGATTTAATGGAAAAATATGAATGTTAATACTGGCATTGTTTACATCTTTGCATTTGGAATGCTCGATGACCCACGAGTTTTGAGAGCTAGGGCATCGTTGTTATACCTTCAAGGCATTGTGTGAAGTGTTTGATCTCTCTTTATTTGTTTTGTTGTTGATATTCACTATGTGGTACTCCCTATTTATGATCATTTCATGAGGAAATGTCTTGATGGGTCACAAGCTGCAAGCTAGGGCATCATGCATTGTTTATGAGCTCATTGGTTGAGCACCTCATGTCCCTATCTGATTGGTCGGTGTTTTGTTTGTTATATTGATGCTATTAGATCAAATAGGGACATCAATAATAAAATAATACACTTAATATTTTGAATGAGCTCTGACATCATGCAATGTTATTGTTGTGAAAATAGTAAGTGTATTAATATATGATCTAATAGCAGCAACCTCATTGATCATTACCTTTGACTCCTCCATTATTATAGAAGCGATAACTACCTACAACTATATTTCATAATTCCTCCTTTGAAGTCATAGGTTAGTTTAAAATGGAGAGGGGTCTCGAAATATCGTAAGTAAAAATATTACACAATGGCATTCAGATTAAGTACAATATGAATTCACATGCCTTTAATTATGATACACTTTTGAAATTATCATCATTGGTCATTTGACAACTCAAGATATAAGTATCAGAATATAAACTGTTGTAAAAGGAAGAAACACATATGTATCATCATTTAATACAAAATATAAAAGTATTCCACAGACACACTGCTGTTATTATAAAAACCATCCTCTAATCCCATGGTGTACTAGTCTCAAGGTAAGAACAATATACTTAAGCCATCATATAAGTATCATCCTAAAGTTTAAATAGACATTGACTATGGATATACAACACTGAGCCATAATAAATTACAGATTTTCAATACAATTTCTATGTCCACTTACAATAATAAATTATAGAGTTTCACTGCAATTTCTATGTCCACTACCATTAAAATATATCACTCCTCTTGTTATATAGGCATCCTTCTCATTAAGTGTTTCCATTAAAATATATCACTACTACTGTTATATAATGTATATGCATACTTGTTTAAAAAGTCATACTTGTTGCTCTTAAATATTATTACCATTTCACTCAAATTTACATGACATTAAAGCCAAGCCCAAAATGTATACATACGTGTAAGTATAGGAGAAGCTGGATTCTGCAACTATTGAAAAAAGCAAAAACTATACCAATAGAAGCTTACGAGAAACTATACTTGTGCTTACCACACCATACCTCAACATCATAATGCTTATCATTTTCAAGCTTCGGCAAGGCTTCATACCATGCACCATTCGTAGATTTGTATGCAATGCTGATTTAGGCTAGAGGTAAACTACATGTGTCATGTAAACAACATGGTTGAATGCAATCTCTTTTGCACATTTTCAAGAGTTTTACCACCAATACAAGCATAAATAACGTATTGAACGTAATCTATGAACACTGCGAGGTATGAAGACTCACTGAAGCTTGAAATATATCACTCCTGATGTTATTGTCAAAATTAAATTCAAATATTTCTCAAAACATTTATTCTTGTAGAATTAAGATATCCTTATCTCAATAATAAAAAAATCTTGCATAATAGCTTTTGAATCACATTAACACACACCCATGTTCTATAGCATAGTTCATTTTATAAGTGTATGGCTTGACTATGCACATGCATAATTGTAGATGAGGATCAGTAATAGGGTGCCAAGCATTGCTTAGATCCTTTGGATCTAACCCCATTTTTTCCTTCTGATGTAGGAGCATCTTGGGTGTAAGAGCAATCTTGCATCACCCAAAAATATTTATGTTTTTGTATTCAATAAGGCTATCTTATGTAGAGCTATTATTTATGGAAACTTTCTATTTTTAGTAAGTTAGTCATATGATCTCAAAATATTCTAATTTTACATGTGGAGGTTCATCTCAGTCATATCAGCCTGCCAGTAAAGTTTCATGGCTATATCAGGTCTAGTTTTGAAGATATTGAAGATTTTCGGTATTGGCAGCAGGGTACAGAAACTTTGAACTCAGTTTTGAAGGCTTTAGAGGCCTCAGATGAGGTTGAAAACTTGGGTGACAGGCACTTGCATGAGTCAAGCCTATAGAGCGCTTCGTGGCCTTTCCAAAATGGGGTTATAATAGTCAATCGGCTCAACTGGTGATGACTTATGGTCTCCGAAAGTCAGGCCACCTGAAATGGCAGAAAATAATTTTCCTTCAAAATTTTTGTTTGGGTTTCAAAAGTTATTTTGAGCCAACTTTGATGTAATAAATTGAAAAATAAAATAATTCTAAGTTGGTCAGCCCTAAGGGATAAATTTTTGGAACCTTCTTGGGTGGTGGAAAATGCCTATATAAAGAAGGCTCGTAGTGTTGTTTAGGGCAGTTCTGGGTAGTAGATCTGGGTATTGATTCAAGGCTTGTCCTGTAGAATATTGTAAGGGAATGCCCATGTGGCTTTGCATATTGTAATTCTGAAAGTTTGTAATTCCACATTTGTGGAGATAATAAGAAGCCAATTTTCTATTCTTGCATATTGTTGTTATTTCTTTGTTTTTGTTATGTGTTTGTGGTATTAAGAGGAGCACCCTTTATCAAGTGGTATCAGAGCTAGGTTTCTTGAGTGTGTAAACAAATTGTCAATTGTGAGGCAGTTTGCACTAGGACCATGGTTAGGGTTTCAACAGGAAGTGCGAAAATGCCTCCATGAAGGGAACGTGGTAGAAGAGCTAGCATTGTAACACCTGAGGTCAAGGCACTACAAAGACAAGTGCGAGCATTGCAAGAGGAGATTTGTAGAGGAATGAATCTTAATGTTAGAGATGAAAGTGAGGATGAAGCTGAAGAAGAAGATCAAGAAGAAGAAGGCAAAGTTCTAAACTAGGAGGAAGAAAGACTTTTCCAGGCCATTTCCAAGATCGGAAAAGACCTAAGATCGAGGTTCTTGCATTTTCAAAAAATCTTAACCCAAAAGAATTGATCAACTAGGTCAATGAATGTGAAGAATATTTTTAGTATGAAGATATTGAGGATCTTGATAGGGTCAAATTCATGAAGGCCAGACTAAATGGTCATGCAAAGATCTGGTGGCAAGAGATTTAATTGGAGCGAAATAGAAGAGGGAAAGATAATATCACAAGATGGGATCAGGTGGTGGATAAATTGAAGTGACAGTTCATCCCTGTTGATTATGAGCTTGACCTACTGAAGAAAATACAAAGTTTGAAGCAAGTGGGACGATCTATTCAGGAGTATTCAAAGGAGTTCTATCGAATCTTCATCAAAACAGGCCATGCAGAAGTTGATAAGGAGAAAGTTTCTCATTATCTTAATGGGTTGAGGCCAAGCATTCAGGAGGAGCTGAATCTAGTTCGAATGAGCAGTATTGAAGAGGCATACTAGTTTTCCCTAAAAGTAGAGGAAAAGCTGAACAAGAAGTTTGAAAGTAGAAAAAATGGAAGAGGTCACAGTGGATGATCTGGTGGATGGTCATATGGAGGCCAAAATAAAGATTTGAAAAAGAAGGATGAGGCCAGTAGCAATCAAAATTAGAGAGGAAACAATTCCAATTATTTTCAAGATCAGAACAATAGAGATTGGAGAGGAAGAGGAAGAGGAGGCTTCTGTGGAACATGTTTTCACTATGGAGAAGAAGGTCATAGGGCATTTGAATGTCCTCAATGCCAAGGAAGGAAGGATAGGAGGAATGAAGGCCATGCTAGAGTTGCACATGTAGATGAAGATGTCAGGTCATCAAATTTTGAAGATGCTGAAAGAGGAGAAACATTGATTAACAGAAGAGTCCTATTGAGTGGTGAGAATGAACCTGAGCAAAGGAGGAGCCTGTTTCACACTAGATGCAAATGTGAGGATAAATGTTGTGATGTGATTATTGATAGTGGAAGCACTAAAAATTTGGTGTCAGAAGAGATGGTGACAAAGTTGAAGCTCAAGAGATAGAAACACCCACATCCATATTGAATTGCTTGGGTGCAGGATGACCACAAGGTCATGGTTAGTGAACAGTGCCTAGTAAATTTCAAGATTGGTAGGTACCATGATGAGGTACTATGTGATATCATACCTATGGATGCATGTCACATGTTGTTGGATAGGCCATGGAAGTTTGATAGATGTGCTGTACTCGATGGTCATGCGAATACCTATTCCCTGACAAAGGATAGAGTGTGACATAAGCTAAAGCCATTGAAGGAGACCGAAGAAAAGGTATGTGGTAATGTGAGAATAACTTTTATTAAGGGAAAAAAATTCCTAGACGGTGTGAGGCATGAGCATGTGTGTTTTGCTTTAATTCTAAAAGTTGGTAAAGAGGAAGTAGAGGATGTACTTGTAGAGGTTGTAGATTTGTTGAATGAGTTTCAGGATATTGTATCTGATAATGTACCTGATGGATTACCACCGGTAAGGAAGATCAGTCATCAGATGGATTTAATTCCAGGAGCCAATTTTCCAAACAAGGCAGCACACAGAATGACACCAACAAAAAGTGAAGAGTTGAACAGACAAGTGCATGAGTTGTTATAGAAGGGATTGATTCAGGAGAGCCTGAGTCCATGTGCTATACCAATAGTATTAGCACCAAAGAAGAATGGAGAGTGGAGGATGTGTACAAATTCTAGAGCAATAAATAAGATCACAAACAAGTACAGGTTTCCATTGCCATGAATGGATGATATTATGGATTGTTTGAGTGGAGCTGTGTATTTCTCAAAGATAGATCTGAAGAGTGGATATCACTAGATTTGGATTAGAGAAGGAGATGAATGGAAGACTACCTTCAAGACAAAGGAAGGATTGTATGAGTGGTTAGTCATGCCTTTTGGGCTAACCAATGCACCGAGCACTTTCATGAGGCTGATGAATGAGGTTTTGAAAGAATTTCTGGGTAAGTTCATCATTGTTTACCTAGATGATATTTTGATCTTTAGTAAGATATTGGAGGAGCATATGATGCATATTCATATGGTATTTGAGAAGCTGAGAGAAGAGAAATTGTTGATTAATTTGAAGAAGTGCAGTTTTGTGAAGAAATAGTTAGTGTATTTGGGATTTGTAGTTTTAGTATAAGGTCTAAAAATGGACCCAGAGAAGGTACAGGCTATCCTTGAATGGCCTACTCCAAGGAGTTCTACTGAGGTAAGGTCTTTTCATGGTTTGACTAGCTTTTACAGAAAGTTTATCAAAAAATTTAGCAGTATTTGTGGGCCCTTGACTGAAACAATGAGAGGGGATAGAAAAGAGTTCAAGTGGACTAATGGGGCAGATAAGAGTTTTAAACTGTTGAAACAAAAGGTTATAGAACATCCTTTTTTAGCACTTCAAGATTTTAATAAGATGTTTCAAGTAGAGTGTAATGCTAGTGGTACTGCAATAGGATCTATTATGAGCCAAGAAGGTAAACCTATTGCTTATTTCAGTGAGAAGTTAAATGATGCCAAGAGAAAATATTATGTTTATGATCTAGAATTTTATGCTATAGTTCAGGCATTGAAGAAGTGGAGACATTATCTACTTCCTAAGGATTTTGTTTTGTATACTGATCATCAAGCTTCGCAATATTTGAATAGTCAAGGAAAGTTGAATCAAAGGAATTTAAAATGGGTTGAGTTTTTGTAGAGTTATACATTTTTTTTAAAACACAGAAGTGGAAAGTCTAACAAGGTTGCAGATGTGCTTAGCAGAAGGAAACTATTGTTGACAGAGATGTAGATTGAGGTGGTTGGGTTCAAGGAACTCAAAAATTTGTATCTAGAGGATCTTGATTTTGGTGAAGTTTGGAAATCTTGTAAAGAATCTGTTACTCTAGATAGAATGAAGTGGCTAGATTTCATCATTCAGGATGATATGCTATTCAGAGGGAGTCAGTTGTGCATTCCAAGAATCTCTATGAGGGAGAATTTCATCAAGGAGAATCATAGCAGAGGATTGGCTAGACATTTTGGTCATGATAAAACCCTTGCTTTGGTTAGTGAGAATTATTATTGGCCACAATTGCAGCAAGATGTCAAGAAGTTTGTATAGAGTTGTAGAGTATGTCAGATGGCGAAAGGAGTGAAGCAAAATGTAGGGTTATATCAGCCATTACCTGTACTAAAGAAGCCTTGGGAGGATATCAGTATGGATTTTGTTCTTGGATTACCGAGGACTCAGCGAGGACATGATTCAATTTTTGTGGTGGTTGACAGATTTTCAAAGATGGCACATTTTATTCTCTGCAAGAAGACTAATGATGTTGTTCATGTAGTAGAATTATTTTTCAAAGAAGTGGTGAGACTACATGGTTTGCCAAAGACCATAGTTTCAGATCAAGACACCAAATTTGTAGCTTATTTTTGGCGAACATTGTGGAAGAAGTTGAAGATAAATTTGAAGTTCAATTCATCACATCATCCACAGACTGATGGACAGATAGAGGTGGTGAATAGGAGTTTGGAAAATTTGCTGAGATGTTTGGTTGGAGATAAGCCAACAGGATGGGATTTGATTTTACCACAGGTAGAATTTGCATACAATAATTTTGTCAACCAGAGCACTGGTAAATCACCATTCTAGATTGTATATGGAAATAGTCCCAGAAATGCATCTGATTTGAGAAAGATAGATAAAGGAGAAATAAGTAGTGCTGAAGCTGAGGATTTTGTAGAACATTTGAAGAACATCCATGAGGAGGTGAGGAAGCACATTACCAAGATGAATGTGTAGTATAAGGATAAGGCAAATGAGAAAAGGAGGCATAAAGAATTTCAGGTTGGAGATGAAGTTATGGTTCATTTGCAGAAGGAAAGATTTCCAGTTGGTACATATAACAAGTTGAAAATGAAGAAGTTTGGGCCATGCAAGATACTAAAGAACCATGATTCAAGAAATGCATATGAGGTTGAGTTGCCTACTGAGCTGAATATTTCACCAGTATTTAATGTTTTAGATCTGACAGAGTATCATGAAGGAGGTGTTGAAGATGAGGTTACAGTAGCACAGTGGAGTATTCTAGCAACTAGTTCAGATATCAAGGAGATTGAAGACATACTGGATAGTCATGTTGGCAGAAGCACAAGGAACAGGACATATAAAAAGTATTTGGTCAAATGGAAAGGATGACCTGTTGAAGATTCATCATGGCTAACAAAGGAGGAGGTTAACCATCTTGGCTTTCCTCTGCATACCTGAGTCATGACAGAGTCACTTCTCAAATTACCCTGGGTGTTTGATGCAGGAGCATCTTGGGTGTAAGAGCAATCTTGCATCACCCAAAAATATTTATTTTTTTGTATTCAATAGGGCTATATTGTGTAGAGCTGCTATTTATGGAAACTTTCTATTTTTAGTAAGTTGGTCATATGATCTCAGAATGTTTTGATTTTACATGTGGAGGTTCATCTCAGTCATATCAGCTTGCCAGTAAAGTTTCATGGCTAGATCAGGTCTAGTTTTGAGGATATTGAAGATTTTTGGTATTGGTAGCAGGGTACAAAAACTTTGAACTCAATTTTAAAGGGTTTAGAGGCCTCAGATGAGGTTGAAAACTTGGATGACAGGCACTTGCACGAGTCAAGCTTGTAGAGCGCTTTGTGGCCTTTCCAAAATGGGGTTATAATAGTCAATCGGGTCAACTGATGATGACTTACGGTCTCCAAAAGTCGGGCCACCTGAAATGGCAAAAAATAATTTTCCTTCAAAATTTATGTTCGGGTTTCAAAATTTATTTTGAGCCGACTTTGATGTAATAAATTGAAAAATAAAATAATTCTAAGTTGGTCGGCCCTAAGGGCTAAATTTCTGAAACCTTCTCAGGTGGTGGAAAATGCCTATATAAAGAAGGCCTGTAGTGTTGTCTAGGGCAGTTCTGGGTAGTAGATCTGGGTATTGATTCAAGGCTTGTCCTACAGAATATTGTAAGGGAATACCCATGTGGCTTTGCATATTATAATTCTGAAAGTTTGTAATTCCACATTTGTGGAGATAATAAGAAGCCAATTTTCTATTCTTGCATATTGTTGTTGTTTCTCTATTTTTGTTATGTGTTTGTGGTATTAAGGGGAGCACCCTTCATCAGCTTCCTTGCTAGTTTTGGATCATACAAGAGCATACTGGATTGAACCCTGGGTCAACACTTCATTACTTCAGGAAATGTTTGGTACCTTCATTATTTATGTTAATCTACTTATGTATGTTTTCATTCATTCATATTCTTCTAAAATTTCACTATTACTGACCATATAGGACCATTCTTGATGTTTTTGGGTTATTTGATGAAAATATGTAAATAGGGACATTAGTAATAAAATAGGGATATCTTAATCTTTATGAGCTCAAATTCAAAATAGTAAGTGTATTATTTTATTACTGATGTCCCTATTTGATCTAATAGCATCAATATAACAAATAGAGCACCGACCAATCAAATAGGGATATGAGGTGCTCAAATAGTGAGCTCATAAAACAATATATTTAGTCTTAATAAAATTTTATAAAATAACATATATTATGTGAAGTGTTTGATCTCTCTTTGTTTGTTTTGGTGTTGATATTCACTATGTGGTACTCCCCGTTTATGATCATTTCATGAGGAAATATCTTGATGGCTCATGGGTTGCAAGCTACGGCATCATAAAGTGTTCATGGGCTCACTGTTTAATACTGGCATTGTTTACATCTTTTCATTTGGAATGCTTGATGACCCGCGAGCTTTGAGAGCTAGGGCATCATTTCTATTACCTTCAAGGCATTGTGTGAAGTGTTTGATCTCTCTTTATTTGTTTTGTTGTTGATATTCACTATGTGGTACTCCCTGTTTATGATCATTTCATGAGGAAATGTCTTGATGGCTTGCGGGCGGCAAGCTAGGGCATCATGCATTGTTTATGAGCTCACTATTTGAGCACCTCATATCCCTATTTGATTGGCTGGTAATCAAATAGTGAGCTCATAAACAATGCATGATGTCTGAGCTCAAATTCAAAACAGTAAGTGTATTATTTTATTAAGACTAAATATATTGTTTTATTAATATATTATTAAGACAAAGTATTTTGGGTTAGTTTTATGTTATTTTATAAGATTTTATTAAGACTAAATATATGATGTAAACTCATAATTATAATTGATATATATATACTTCAAAGGAGGAATTATGAAATATAGTTGTAGGTAGTTATCTCTTCTATAATAATGGAGGAGTGAAAGGTAATGATCAATGAGATTGCTTCTATTAGATCATACATTAATACACTTACTATTTTTAATTTGAGCTTAGGCATCATGCAATGTTATTATTTTCATTGCATGCTTTCTACTATTGTGCGCCATATATTGTTTTATAGACTATTTATTTCATTGAGACTGTGAGCTTGGTTTTTCTTTCAGAAGTGTATGGCTTGACTATGCACATGCATAATTGTAGATGAGGATTAGTAATAGGATGCCATTCATTGCTTAGATATTTTTTATCTAACTCCCATCTCTCTTTTCTTTGCAGTGTTTGGATCACATAGGGGCACACTAGATTCATACTTGGGTAAAAAATTCATCACTTCAGGCAATGTCTGACACCCTTATTATTTATGTTCATCCTCTTATGTATGTCTGTACTCTTGCATTTTCTTTTGAAAGATATTTTCCTTGTATAGTATATACAAGTTATTTTTCATATATATACATGTAATCTTTAGATGCAAAAATTTATTTTCTTTTACATGTATCTTTGCATGAAATTAACACAAATTAAACAAGATCATCTAATCATGCAAACTAAGGTACTGTAGTCACTCATCTATTAATTAGTTCCCCAAACCATTACTAAAGATTGAACATAAGTCTAAGTCCCCAAACCTATTGTTCTATGTGTATAAAACAATATATGGTGCACAACAATAGCAAGAATGCAATGATAGCAATAACATTGCATGATGTCCGAGCTCAAATTCAAAACATTAAGTGTATTAATGTATGATCTAATAGCAGCAACCTTGTTGATCATTACCTTTCACTCCTCCATCATTATAGAATATATAACTACCTACAACTAGGGCATCATCCATTGTTTATGAGCTCATTGTTTGATCACCTCATGTCCCTATTTGATTGGTCGGTGCTCAAACAGTGAGCTCATAAATAATGCATGATGCCCTAGCTTGCAGCCCGCAAGCCATCAAGACATTTCCTCATGAAATGATCATAAACAGGGAGTACCACATAGTGAATATCAACAACAAAACAAATAAAGATAGATCAAACACTTCACACAATATATGTTGTTTTATAAGATTTTATTAAGACTAAATATGTTATTTTATGAGCTCACTATTTGAGCACCTCATGTCCCTATTTGATTTGTTGGTGCTCTATTTTTTATATTGATGCTATTAGATCAAATAGGGACATCAGTAATAAAATAATACACTTACTATTTTGAATTTGAGCTCGTAAAGATTAAGATATCCTACTATTTTGAATTTCTATGTGCTTTGAGCTAATGAAATTTTTGTAATTTTATAATTTTGAAAAAGAAATTGTCATTTGTAATTTTTATGAATTCGAAGCATTGTCATGAAGATGACACTGCACTTTTGCTTGGTGCGAAGAGGGCATTGTTTATGAGCTCACTGTTTGAGCACCTCAATTTTATTTTGATGATATTTTTTGATTTAATGGCACAATATGAATGTTAATAGTGTCATTATTTACATCTTAGCATTTGGAATGCTCGATGACCCACGAGCTTTGAGAGCTAGGGCATCATTTCTATTACCTTCAAGGCATTGTGTAAAGTGTTTGATCTCTCTTTATTTGTTTTGATGTTGATATTCACTATGTGGTACTCCCTGTTCATGATCATTTCATGAGTAAATGTCTTGATGGATCATGGGCTGTAAGCTCTAGGGCATCATACATTGTTCATGAGCTCACTATTTAATACTGGCATTGTTTACATCTTTTCATTTGGAATGCTTGATGACCTACGAGATTTGAGGGCTAGGGCATTGTTTCTATTACCTTCAAGGCATTGTGTGAAGTGTTTGATCTCTCTTTATTTGCTTTGTTGTTGATATTCACTATGTGGTACTCCCTATTTATGATCATTTCATGAGGAAATGTCTTGATGACTCACGGGCTGCAAGCTAGGGCATCATACATTGTTCATGAGCTCACTGTTTAATACTGGCATTGTTCTTGAGATCACTGTTTAATATTTGGCCAGGCCATTTAAATGTTACCAGGCCAACCCAATCAACCCAACAAAATGTGTCATGTTTATCTTTGTCAAATACACTCATTCACCATTTTGTTCTTGATCTTCACACAAATATTGCATCAAAAGTAATTTTAAACAATGATTCAAAGAAAAAAGAAACAACTACAATAGATCAGACCCCAAAAGAATACATTCAACTACAACAGCTCACAGTCTCAATGAAATAAACAGTTTATAAAATAATATATGGTGCACAACAGGAGCAAGCATGCAGTGTCAGCAATAACATTGCATGATGCTCAAGCTCAAATTCAAAATAGTAAGTGTATTAATGTATGATCTAATAGCATCAACCTCATTGATCATTACCTTTCACTCCTCCATCATTATAGAAGAGATAACTAACTACAGCTAAGGTATCATGCATTGTTTATGAGCTCACTATTTGAGCACCTCATGTCCCCATTTGATTGGTCGATGCTCAAATAGTGAGCTCATAAATAATGCATGATGCCCTAGCTTGCAGCCCACAAGACATCAAGACATTTTCTCTTGAAATGATCATAAACAGGGAGTACCACATAGTAAATATCAACAATAAAACAAATAAAAAGAGATCAAACACTTCACACAATATATGTTATTTTATGATATTTTATTAAGACTAAATATATTATTTTATGATGTCACTATTTGAGCACCTCATGTCCCTATTTGATTGGTTGGTGCTCTCTTTGTTATATTGATGCTATTAGATTAAATAGGGACATCAGTAATAAAATAATACACTTACTATTTTGAATTTGAGCTCATAAAGATTAAGATATCCTACTATTTTGAATTTCTATGTGCTTTGAGCCAATGAAATTTTTATCATCGTGATGAAGTAATAATGCATTAAATATCTTACTTATGTCCCTATTTGATTGGAGGGTGCTCTCTTTGTTATATTGCTTCTATCAAAGTAGAATGGCAATGGTGATTCAATGCATCTACAGCCTCAACAACATGGTAGCATTGATCCAATAATAGAAAATACATTACAAATGTCAAGCTCACGGTCTCAATGAAATAAATAGTGTATAAAACAATATATGGTGCACAACAACAACAAGCATGAAATGACAGCAATAATATTGCATGATGCCTGAGATCAAATTCAAAATAGTAAGTGTATTAATGTATGATCTAATAGCAGCAACCTCATTGATCATTACCTTTCACTCCATCATTATAGAAGAGATAACTACCTACACCTAGGGCATCATGCATTTTTTATGAGCTCACTATTTGAGCACCTCATGTCCTTATTTGATTGGTCGGTGCTCAAATAGTGAGCTCAAAAATAATGCATGATGCCCTGGCTTGTAGCCCGCAAGCCATCAAGACATTTCCTCATGAAATGATCATAAATGAGGAGTACCACATAGTGAATATCAAAAAACCAAAACAAATAAAGAGAGATCAAACACTTCAAACAATATATATTGTTTTATAAGATTTTATTAAGACTAAATATATTATTTTATGAGCTTGTTGTTTGAGCACCTCATGTCCCTATTTGATTGGTCGGTGCTCTATTTGTTATATTGATGCTATTAGATCAAATGGGGACATAGAATTTGATATCAACCTATCATATATCCATTCCAAATGATATAACTCCATTTGAATAAACATACATGCCAACCATTTGACAAAATGTCCATATGAAATCTAAAGCAATACATTAATTTTATAGAGAATTCATGATTTATAATGCCCCTTGATTTATAGTGAATTAATTTTATAGTGAATTCATGATTTAGGGTATGTGCAGGATCATGGTATACCAAACTATGGCCTTATCATGCGTTAGGACCCCTAGGAAGTCCGCATGACCCCTTTCGACACATTAGAACCCTCAAGTGTGTCCTAAGGGGTCCTACGAGTCCTTAGGACACACATGAGCATTCAAATGTGTCGAAAGGGGTCATGAGGACTTCCTAGGGGTCCTAATACACCTTATCACATGTCGAAAGGGGTCTCTCTCTCTCTCTCCTCTCTCTCACTCTCTCTCTCTAGGTGAGAGAGAGAAAGAGAGGAGAGAGGAGAGAGAAAGGTGAGTGAGATCTCTCTCTCTCTCTCTCTCTCTAGGTGAGAGAGAGAGAGGAGATAGGAGAGTGAGAGTGAGAAAGAGTAAGATATTGGATATCTGATCCTTTTCACTAGTGTTAAAAAAAAAAAAAGATTGTCTGGGTCCCTCCAAAGAGTCCCATGTTTTTCCTAAATTATGGGATTCAAGTTATAGCGAGAAGACAAAAAACTACTTTTTGGTGTGATTTTCTCTTTTACCAAAGGTATTTCATCTTTTTTTGGGGTGATTTTCTCGATTACCAAGGGTATTTTATCTTTTTTGGGGGTGATTTTCTCTATTAGCAAAGGTATTTCATCTTTTTGTGGGGTGATTTTCTTTATTACCAAATGTATTTCATCTTTTTTGGGGAAGATTTTCTCTATTACCAAAGGTATTTGCATCTAATTTTTGGTTTAACTATGGGGAGTAGTAGTCATCAAAAGCATAAACAGAAGAGGAGACTCACAAATGAAGATGTTGAAGTGTATAGAGAAATGGATAGAGTTGCCCATCAGAATAAAACATAAGGAATGTTAAATATGAATGAAGATGTCAGCATAGACCCACCTTTGAATGTCATTTCAAGTGAAGAACATGAATTTGAAGATGAAAATGTAGGTTTTGAAAATGAGAATTTAGGTTTTGAAGATGAAAATGTAGGTTTTGAAAATGAACATGTAGATGTGGCCAATGGAAGTGTGGACATTGCCAATGACAGTCCATCGATTGAATATGAAGGAATTGACAATGATAATGGTGCAGAAGAACCAAATCAACATTACACATCTCCAAATTATATGAGAAATGAAGTCCCTTTGGAGGAAGAAAGACAAACTTCAAAATTGAGACCTTCAAGAAGAACTAAATGGTTACTTGAAATTGATGAGAACATAATGAGCAATTTCGATGGCAAGAGATCAGAAATAACCATTCGGTTGTGGGTTTCAAAACTTTTTGATCAATTTTTTAGGCACAAGACGTTGGTTGAGCAATGTCAAATGTTTGTGCAATTGTTAAAGATGCAAAAGATGAGACGTATAGTAGTCAAATTGAAGATTAGTGTGAACAAGGAAAAGGAGTGGAATGCTATTATTGTGAGAAATCTTTTTAGTGCTCTCAATTCCATTGGGAAGACTACCAAGGAAAAAGATAAGAGAGATGATAGGAGGGTTATTACAACCTCTTTGGTAAGTCATCATTTGAGAAAGGCTCGTTTGATGAGACAAACTTGTGTTGACTTGAATCTAAATCGTAAAACTTTAAATAGAGCACTTGCAAGAAGAGAAAGACTTGATGATCCTCTTCAAAATGATACATGGGCTTATGGTGGGAGACTTTCATGTTGTGATAAGAAGCTTACCGGTGTTGTGAAGGATCAAATTCAACTATTTTGGAAATCTAACTCAAGAGTGTCACCAAATGTGAAGGATATCTTGAAGTTGAGAATTGGCATTCGAGACTGCACCCCGCATCCCAAACATTATTTGGAGGTGAGTCAAACAATGTTGTTCAAAAAATTTTGTGAGACACATCCAACATTGCAAATATCACAAAGAGTTTTTGTAACCCTGAAGCCTTTTTTTGTGTGCCTCTTAAGATTCGAAATACTTGTTGTTGCAAATATCATGTGGAGTTTTCAATGCACCATGAATTGTTATGATCCATTCATTCTACTTTGCATAGTAGTGAAATGTTGGAGGAGTGTGGTGCAAGTGCTCTTCCAAAATTATCAAGAGACTTGCTAGATCATTTTTTATATCCTAGAGATGATGGATGTTTCTTTTATAGAAAAGATTTCTTAAATGACAAGTGCTCAGAGTGTGATGGGCTAGTGAAGTTTGTTGAATGTTTTCATGAGGGCTATGAACATGACTTTGGAAAGACAATTGTCCACAAAAAGGTATATGAAACCATTAAATATACATTAAAAAGTGGAGGTGAAGGCTCTAGATGTGAGTTGGTTACTAAAGAATGCAAGGTAACTGATTTTATTTCAGATTTCAGGAAGAATCTTTTTTACAAGTATGCAAGGCATAGTCATAGGTCTCAGTGGTTGGATCAACAATTCAAGATGTGTAAGGACACTTTCCCGATTGGCACTATTATATCAGTTGTTGAATTTGTAGAGAACTATACATTGCAACCCCAAAATGAGTTGCAAGCTCAATAGTACAATTCTATTCAGGTTTCTATTTTTGTGTACATAGCATATAGACATATCCCTGATAGTACAAAAAATGACCGAAAGATAATCAGAGAGTACCATTTTTATATGAGCGATGATAGATCGCACTCATCTGAGTTTTTCCAACATTGCTTTGACAATTATTTTGAGTGGGTGTAAGAAAATAATATTGCTATGGATAGACATCTCATTTCATCAGATAATTGCATAGGTCAATTCAAAAATGCTTGTATGTTTTATTGGTTATGTAGAATGCATGTAGAGAGAGGTGTACCTCATATTTGGAGTTTTTTTGAGGCCGGTCATGGAAAAGGGGAGCATGATGGAGTAGGTGCATGCGTAAAGAGAGCTCTAGTTAAGGAGCAAATGAGGATTTCAAGTGTAAAACTCATTGATGCACGTTCTATTTTTGATTGGTGTACTTCAACATTGTCACAAGGGGGGACTCTTGATTCAGCAGTGCTCAGATTCTTTTGGTTGGTTGAGTTGGGCACAATAGGAGATAGGTTGGATTGTCAAACTATGAAAGATTCTTCAAAAATGCATTCATTTCAAAGCTCAGATGTTGGTACATGGACAATTTGGACATGAGAGTTGGCTTGTTATTGTGTGAGTTGTCTTCAATGTGATTGGGATCAGTGTGAGTCAAGTGAGTGGGTTGATACATGGGTTCCACATTATCTTACTCCTTTATCTCTCACAATCTCTATAATAAATGATGACATGGATTGTTCACTTGACTACGACCATCTTTAAGATCTTCTACAACCAGGACATGTTTTTGCATTGGTTGCACCAGGAGGGAATGATGAGAGATCAGATTACTGGTTAGCATGTTGTGTATGAGGAAAGAAGAAACTTACACAACTGACAATAGATGATGATATGTTCACATATCCAATAGGATCACATGTTGTTGTGGGAACATGGTTACACACATATATGATTAGAAATAATAGCATTCCTACATTTGAAGACTATGAGAAGCACAAAACTATTCTCATGTATTCACACCTTGTTATAGCAGCCAATGTTAAGTTGTTGAAACATCAAGGAAAACCAAAGACAAAGGAACTTTGGACTACTAGTACTATTGATCATGAAGCAATACTGAATACTCTCAAGCAAAGAGATGACCCTTCAGGCACGCTTCAATAGGTAAGTTCAACTGAAGTTAAAATATAGTTCTGTAATTTGCATATTTAGATGCCAAAAGGGCACTTCTTATATTCTCTATTAACTTTTCTTCTGCCTTTCGAATGCAGGGATTGGACTGAAAAGGACACTTATTTTTTATATATAGTTGTGTAATTTGCATATTTAGATGTCAATTTTTTTATATAAAACCAACAATCGAATGTAATGTGCATAGTTAGATGCCAAATTTTGTATATAAAAACAACAATCGAATGTAATGTGCATATTTAGATGCCAAATTTTGTATATAAAAACAACAATCGAATGTAATGTACATATTTAGATGCCAAATTTTGTATATAAAAAATTAGATGCAAAATTGGAAATATAGAAGAGCCCATGGGGTTGATTTGCAAATATTAAAATCTCACATTTGTATCGTCTTAATGCCATGTAAAGTGCAAAAAATGTGTTTCCTTACTATGAATGTTGTATCCTTATATAATTTTTATTGTCTTAATTTTGTATCCTTACATTTGTATTGTCTTAATTCCATTACATTTGTATCGTCAAATAATGTAATAGTTGGAGTCATTGAGTCAAAATTGGTCAAATGTGTCCAAAGTAAAATGATGATTCTCTAGGTGAAGGGATAGTGTTCGAGGATTGCATCTTGGCACTGAATGGACTATGCCATTAGCTCCAGTTGGGTGGGTAAACACTAGTAACAACCCCATTTTGACCACTGAGTCAAAAGAACATTTCGGACCACGCCAGACCAAAGTGTCCCCAAGGTGCACTAAGCACGATTGGGAAGAAAACTTTCTAGACTCATAACTCAGACCTCGTGAGAGGTAATTGAGATCCATGAGATGCTATAGAATGGCATTTCTGAGGCCTACAATAACATCTCTCCATTCTGAGAGATTCAATTTTTTTGAATTTGGCACACCAATCTCACTCGATGCCAAAACTTGCAATGAGGGTCAGTTGAAAGTTGCACCAATGGATTACTTCCAAACAGTTCATCCCAGCACTGAATGGACTATGCCATTAGCTCCAATTGGGCACATGAACACTAGGTACAACCCTATTTTGACCATTGAGTTAGCATAATGTTTCGGACCACGCTAGACCAAAGTGTCGCCAAGGTGCACTAAGCACGATTGGGCAGTGAACTTTTGAGCCTCGTAACTCAGACCCCATGAGAGGTATCAGAGATTTTTGAGATTCTATAGGATGGAATTTTTGAGGCCTACAATAACCTCTCTCCATTCTGGGAGATTCAAATTTTTTTGAATTTGGCATGCCAGTCTCGCTTGATGCCAAAACTTGCAATGAGGGTCAGTTGAAAGTTGCACCAATGGATTACTTCCAAACCATTCATCCTGGCACTGAATGGACTATGCCATTAGCTCTAGTTGGGTGGGTAAACACTAGGCACAACCCCATTTTGACCACTAAGTCAGCAAAACATTCCGGACCATGCCGGAGCAAAGTGTCCCCAAGGTGCACTAAGCGTGATTGGGTAGTGAACTTTCAAGGCACATAACTCAAAGCCCGTGAGAGGTATCAGAGATCTATGAGATGCTATAGGATGGAATTTTTGAGGTCTACAATAACCTCTCTCTATTCTGGGAGATTCAAATTTTTTTGAATTTGACATGCCAATCTCACTCGATGCCAAAACTTACAGTGAGGGTTAGTTGAAAGTTGCACCAATGGATTACTTCCAAACCATTCATCTTAGCACTGAATGGACTAAATCATTAGCTCTATTTGGGTGGGTAAATGCTAGGAACAACTCCACTTTGACCACTGAGTCAGCAGAACATTTCAGACCACGTTGGAGCAAAGTGTCCCCAAGGTGCACTAAGCACGATTGGGCAGAGAACTTTCAAGGCTCATAACTCAGAGCCTGTGAGAGGTATTAGAGATCCATGAGATGCTATAGGAAACAAATAGCTGTGCCCACTCCATTTTATGGAGAACCAGTTAGAACTTCCCCATATCTAGTTTGAATAATATAATAAGGGGCAGTCAAGCTGGTCCGGGGGATATCAAGTTCTCTTAGGGCCTTCACCCCAATGGATAGTAGTTAACTAGCCCAACTACATTTCTAAGGCCTACAATAACCTCTCTCCATTCTGGGAGATTCAAATTTGTTTGAATTTGGCATGCTAGTCTCGCTCAATGCCAAAACTTGCAGTGAGGGTCAGTTGAAAGTTGCACCAATGGATTACTTCCAAACCATTTTTTGTTGGCACCGAATGGACTACACCATTAGCTTTGGTTGGGTGGGTAAACACTAGGCATAATCCCATTTTGACCACTGAGTCAGCAGAACGTTCCGGACCACATCGGAGCAAAGTGTCCCCAAGGTGCACTAAGCACAATTAGGTAGTGAACTTTCGAGGCTCATAACTTGGAGCCTGTGAGAGGTATCATAGATCTATGAGATGCTACAAGATGGTGTTTCCAAGGTCTACAATAACCTCTCTCCATTCTAGGAGATTCAAATTTCTTTAAATTTGACACGCCAGTCTCGCTCGATGCCAAAACTTGTAGTGAGGGTCAGTTAAAAGTTACACCAATGGATTACTTCCAAATCGTTCATCCCGGCACTGAATGGACTACACCATTAGCTTTGGTAGGGTGGGAAAATGCTAGGTAAAACCCTATTTTGACCACTGAGTCAGTAGAACATTATAGATCATGTTGGAGCAAAGTGTCCCCAAGGTGCACTAAACATGATTGGGCAGAAAACTTTCGAGACTCGTAACTCAAAGCCCATGAGAGGTATTGGAGATTTGTAAGATGCTACAAGATTTAATTTCTAATACCTATAATAACCTCTCTCCATTTTGGGAGTTTCAAATTTGTTTGAATTTGGCATGCCAGTCTCGCTCGATGCCAAAACTTGCAGTGAGGGTCAATTGAAAGTTGCACCAATGGATTACTTCCAAACCATTCATTCTGGCACTGAATGGACTATGCCATTAGCTCTGGTTGGGTGGGTAAATGCTAGGCACAACACCATTTTGACCACTGAGTCAGCAGAACATTCCGGACCACGTTGGAGAAAAGTGTCCCCAAGGTGCACTAAGCACGATTGGGCGATGAACTTTCGAGGCTCGTAACTCAGAGCTGATAAGAGGTATCAGAGATCTGTGAGATGCTACAAAATTATGTTTTTAAGGCCTACAATAATCTCTATCCATTCTAGGAGATTCAAATTTGTTTGAATTTGACACGCCAGTCTCGCTCGATGCCAAAACTTGTAGTGAGGGTCAGTTGAAAGTTGCACCAATGGATTACTTCCAAACCATTTGTCCCGGCACTGAATGGACTACACCATTAGCTTTGGTTGGGTGGGTAAATGCTAGGTACAACCCTATTTTGACCACTGAGTTAGCAGAACATTACAGATCATGTTGGAGCAAAGTGTCCCCAAGGTGCACTAAACATGATTGGGCAGCGAACTTTCAAGGCTCGTAACTTAGAGCCCATGAGAGGTATTGGAGATCTTTAAGATGCTACAAGATTTAATTTCTAATACCTATAATAACCTCTCTCCATTCTGGGAGCTTCAAATTTGTTTGAATTTGGCATGCCAGTCTCACTCGATGCCAAAACTTGCAGTGAGGGTCAATTGAAAGTTGCACCAATGGATTACTTCTAAACCATTCATTTCAGCACTGAATGGACTACACCATTAGCTTCGGTTGGGTGGTTAAACACTAGGTACAACCCCATTTCGACCAACAGAACGTTCCAGACCATGCTGGAGCAAAGTGTCCCCAAGGTGCACTAAGCACAATTGGGCAGTGAACTTTTGAGGCTCATAACTCAGAGCCCATGAGAGATATCATAGATCCATGAGATGCTATAGGATGGCATTTTTGAGGTCTACAATAACCTCTCTCCATTTTGGGAGATTCAATTTTTTTTGAATTTGACACGCCAGTCTCGCTCGATGTCAAAACTTGTAGTGAGGGTCAGTTGAAAGTTGCACCAATGGATTACTTCCAAACCATTCATCCCAACACTGAATGGATTATTCCATTAGCTCTGGTTGGGTGGTTAACCACTAGGTACAACCCCATCTTGACCACTGAGTCAACAAAATGTTACAAATCACGTTGGAGCAAAGTGTCCCCAAGGTGCACTAAACACGATTGGGCAGTGAACTTTTGAGGCTTGTAACTCGGAGCCTGTGAGAGGTATTAGAGATCTGTAAGATGCTACAGAATGGAATTTCTAATTCTGGGAGATTCAATTTTTTTTGAATTTGGCATGCCAGTCTCGCTCGATGCCAAAACTTGTAGTGAGGGTCAATTGAAAGTTGCACCAATGGATTACTTCCAAACCATTCATTCTGGCACCAAATGGACTACGCCATTAGCTCCAGTTGGGTGGGTAAATGCTAGGCACAACACCATTTCGACCACTAAGTCAGCAGAACATTCCGGACCACGTTGGAGCAAAGTGTCCCCAAGGTGCACTAAGCACGATTGGGCGGTGAACTTTCAAGGCTCATAACTCACAGCCCATAAGAGGTATTGGAGATCTATGAGATGCTATAGAATTATGTTTTTGAGGCCTACAATAATCTCTATCCATTCTGGGAGATTCAAATTTGTTTGAATTTGACACGCCAGTCTCGCTCGATGCCAAAACTTGTAGTGAGGGTCAGTTGAAATTTGCACCAATGGATTACTTCCAAACCATTTGTCCTGGCACCAAATGGACTATGTCATTAGCTCCGGTTGGGTGGGTAAATATTAGGCACAACCCTATTTTGACCATTGAGTTAGCACAACATTCTGAACCACGCCAGACCAAAGTGTCCCCAATGTGCACTAAGCACGATTGGGCAGAAAACTTTCAAGGCTCGTAACTCAAAGCCCGTGAGAGGTATCAGAGATCTATGAGATGCTACAAGATGGTATTTTTGAGGCCTACAATAACCTCTCTCCATTCTGGGAGATTCAAATTTGTTTGAATTTGGCACACCAGTCTCGCTCAATGCCAAAATTTGCAGTGAGGGTTAGTTGAAAGTTGCACTAAGCACAATTGGTCAGAAAACTATCAAGTCTCATAACTTAGACCTCGTGAGAGGTATCAGTGATCTATGAGATGCTACAAGACCATGTTTCTTAAGCATTCCTAGTGTATTTGCAGGGGTACAGACAGAGTACTGATATTTTGTCCAAAAGACCAATATGTTTTGATATGGCCAAAAGGGTGTTTGATTATTGCCAAAAGGGTGTTTGATTATGTAATTAGGCTAGTTTGAATTCTTTTAGCCATTAGGAGTAAAAGGTAAGTCTACAAACCTTAAAACCACTTTAATAGATATCCTTATATACCTCAAATGATGAATTACACATGTGAACACACGTAGCACATAAAGCGTACACATAAATTTTCTTAAGTCATGAAGCATACATGTAGCACATAATTATAAAGCATACAATATGAATTCACTTAAGTCATGCATGTAGCCCATACACATGAATTTAGGTTATGAATATTGTACTTGAATATACATGAATATACTTAAGGCATAAATTGTACACAAGAGTACATACACACAAGCATATTTACGTACTAATAATGAATAAATGAACACACAATTAACAAATTGGATCTAATATCAAGTTTCATATATATATAAAAATGAACAATAATTATGTCCTCATGATTATATGTCAACATATCTAGATACAATGTGGCATACACCATCTCAAAATATGTCATATGACATCTCAAAATAAGAAGTTCAACTACAAATATTACTAGGACATCCTATTCTACTGGTGGATCATCAAAATGGAGCCTCTTTGAAGTACTCTTCGGCTCTAATGGATCCTACATTCAAACACAAAAGTGAAACCCCAAGTTAGATTAAAATTCATAATCATAGTCAACAATAATAAATAAAATTTAAACTAAAATTGAACTCTCATATACCTCGCATCTCTGTCTCCTCCTGCGGGCACGAGACCTAATATATGTCCTAGGTAGCACAGGCATAGTGCCACCAATGATGACTCCCACCTGTATATGTTTATGAACATGAGATTGATCTATGAGTTATACTATTTAATGTTAAAAACTTGGTAGCAAATATATGTTTACAAAATAACTGAATTAACATTAAAACTTACCTCTGTTGAACTTTCTTCAGGGATTGTTGGCTGAGTCATCAGTGATACAAACCCTTGCCATTCTAGCTCCCTCAAACTAGGAGTGACCTACAAAAGTCAAATAGATACTTCATATTATCATAACTTGACCATATTATATATACTTGATAGAAAAATACACTAATAACTTTAGAAATGTACATACCATGGGGCTATCACTCTGAATGGATATGCCTATGACTCTATCGTGACGATAGGGTCTCACGACATCATCACATGCCACTCTCTGTCAAATAAACCATGTAAATTAAAAATGAGTATGCACAATTGACAAGTATACATGTATGCATAAACAAACTAAATTACTTAATTACCTTTCCTTTATCAATAACTGAGACTTGCACCCCCTCACATTGCCCCCCAGTGGCAACTGGTGACACATGCATCAGTATGTAAAAGATAATCATAAAAATTAGAAAACAATGTACATATACTATTATCATAATTTAAAAGGAAACCAATGAGTACATTAAAACATATGTACCGTGGAAGAGTCAAGACCAAATGATATGGCCAAAAGCATGGACCCCTCCACCTGTGCCATCTCCTCCTCTGTCATCAACTGAACATAAATGTAACATATAAAAAGACATAAGTGGGAAATTATTATAAGGAAATTCTACTAAAAATATCAACAATAAAATTTAAAAACAATGTAAAAAGTGAACGGTTTACCCTTACCGTAACAGTAGGAGTCCATGGCATTATAGGCTCCTGATGCACATCTCCATGAGCTACTTCAGTGCATGTAGTGTGCTATGTAGAGTCATCCCCATCGAAGCTAAAACTATATGTATCACTATTAGTCAGGGGACCAAGGAAAATATTATTTCATATAATGAAAGTGTGGGCCACACAAACATGTGAGCTCGTGGAAGCACCAGAATCATCAGGACGAGGAGGCAACAATGTTGTGCTCTACATAACCAGCAGATCACTCAATGCATGAATGACTCGAATAGTCTATGAGCCGGCCTCAACAATAATGTCTAGATGCTACACTGTGGGAGGTGGTGAAATCTTAGGAGGGGGGACATATGTGTGAGATTTCACCCATTATGACAATGGCCTGTCTTGCGGAGCACCTAAACCTACACCCTAGTTCTATCTCATACTCCAATAATCCACCTTGTGACTAAGCACAAATTCAGCATACAATTTTCTAAGAAAATAAAATGGGACATCCAAATTGTTGTGAGGTGGTCTATCAAAAACCATCCACCAACTGTCCCAAAAGTTGTCACGCATTGCACTATTTGTGCACCATTTAATTGACAACTTGGTTTTTTTAGGGTCTACTTTTAGACTGGTTTTAGGATCCACAAAAAGATTAGCTATGTCATGTTTTGTTTGTATTTAGGTTCATGACTTTATCATAATCAAGCCCATCATCAAACTAGATGTGCATGGAATCGCACCAAAGAAGTACAGCATTATGTTGTTGTGTTAGTTTCTCCATGTTTTCAATTATTGTGTTCAATGTCATAAACATGGGGCACAATGTGGGGATATTGGCATATGTAGTTTCCAATCCTCTAAGTTCATTTAGATTATCTCCTATTAGATCTTCTAAATGACAAGGGTTTGTGACAGGTATGTCTTCTAGAGGTGGGGGATTGTTGGGAGGTGGGTCTGAATTGTTTGCAGGATCATTAGGAGGGTTTTTTGATTCCATGTTTGATAGCAATGAAAAAAATAGATAATTATAATGAATTTTAAAAAACAATACAAAAACTCATTGCTACCCTAATTTTTATATAAAAAACTATATATTTATATTTAAAAACAACAAAAAACAATAAAAAATAGAAGCTTCACTTACCCGAGCAATTTGGGAAAAATCAAATAGGGGATATGGGACCGGATCTCTGAAAGCCTAGCTGCGTTCACATTTTTGCAATTAAAAAACATTGAACATGGCTGGGTACAGTGAATTATATTCACTAGCAAATATCGGATATCTGATAAAGCCTTCAGGTTTGGCTTTTGGTTTGGCTAGGTGTACTGACACCTAGGCCTATGAAAAAGTCAACAATTCTATTTGTGCACTTTTGGATGAGTGAAAATAAGTTTTTTTCACATCGCCACTTTTTGGCATAATCTTGCACATACCCTTTATAATTTTGTTGTAGTAGCTCAATGTGTTTGAACTCAAGAATACCCCTTAGTTGGTTTCCTACAAAGCCTTTGGAGAAATCTGTCAAAAAATGAGAAGCTATGAGAAGGTGACATGAAGATAATGAAAGGAGGCATCTCCAATTTGTTTTGCAGATATACACATTAAGGATCATATCAGATAATACAAGGGAATTCGATCAAAATAAGGAGACAATCGCTAGATTGTTGTCTAACTTTCAAAGAGAAGGTGATGACAAATGTTATTGTCCATGCAAGAGTTGTAATGGATTAAAGACAAGAAGAATCAAAATCAAAACAGCAAAGAGACATTGTAGGGAGAATGGTCGCATTGAAGGGGGGTTTGATTATAATCCAGTGGTAAGTTGTTTGTTATATTGTTTTCACAAGTAATATACATATGAACCATGGAAGGAGGTTTGATTATCACATTGAAGGGGGGTTTGATTATCATCATTTTTATATAGGTCGATCTCCCCAATGTGAATATAGAGGAACATGGAGGTGTGAGTATTGAAGTTGAAGATCATGATCCCATGGAAGATGACAATCATGCGCCAGAAAACACATTTGAAGATGATGGTATGAATGCATTGATCATTGACACATTTGGTATTGGTGTTGCTAGTGTTGTTGGTGTTGTTGATGATGATGATTATGATGAGGATGACATTGATGGATGTCCATGATATATCTCTACTTGAGAAGGTGGACACAACCCTTTACGAAGGCTCCCAATCTACTATTCTCTCTATTGTATTGTTGTTGGTGAATTTGAAAGTTATGAATGGTTTATCCAACATAGCAATGTCACATATGCTAAGGTTTGTCATATATGTCATTATAGTCTATAAAAGGTGAAACATGTACCATTAAGATTGTTTATAGTAATGACTTATATTATTTGTTCTAGATTGATAGGTGACTTTCTATTACCACCATCAAATGTTCTCCCTCGCTCGTATCGAGAATTATGTGCCACTATGAAACATATTGGAATGGAGTATCAAACAATAGATATTTTTCCTGAAGATCATATTATTTATTATAAAGAACATGAAAATGGAACAGAATGTCTTGAATGTCATACGAGTAGATATCGAGATGATCAAGTGACAAATACGGTGCCTTGCAAGGTTCTTCATCACATCCCCATTATTCCACATCTGAAATGATTATTCAGGTGTAATAGCTTGGCACAATTTATGGATTAGCATGCACGTTGTAGGAGTCAAGATGACATTATTCAAATTCTTTCGCATGGTTCATCATTTATGTACATAGAGGAAAAGTGGCCACACTTTAAAGAGGAACCTCAAAATCCCAGGCTTTCTCTGGCAGCAAACGATGTCAATCTGCATGGAGAGATGAGATCTGTTTGCTCGGTGTGGCCTATTTTTGTTATAAACAACAACCTTCCTCCATGGATGTCAATAAAGAGGGAGCACATTATGTTGACAATGATTGTTCCAAGTATCTTATTATTTTATAGTTATCTACATGTAATTATAAGTCTTAGAGTGAAATGGCCACAATAATTATCTAATGTTGTTGTTAATTCAACTAGGTAAGTACCAAGTGAAAGATATGAATGTATATATTGCACCTCTTATCGATGAGGTGTTTGTGTTATGGAATGGTTTCACTATGTATGACATTTTCCAACCAATTGGACAAAGACAATTCTAATTCCATGCAATGCTTGTGTGGACAATTCATGATGCTCCAAGGTTGACACATTTCTGTGGTATGTTATGGTGAATTCTAGTTGTACGTGATAATTCAAATTCTAAAAATATACATATTTAATCCAATTTTATCATTATCTTGTAGGTCTTCAAACAAAAGGAAAATTTGCATGTCTAATGTGTGGTCCAAAGATGAAATCTCGTCATTCCAAAAGTTTAAGAAAATAGGTGTCACTAGTAAATTTTACCTTAAATTTCGACGAGAATTAGTCAAATTTTCTACAACAATTGGTCGAATAGGTGACTAAAACTGTTGTCGATCTTTTTTCATCAAATTTTCTACATGGTAAATAATAGTCAAAATTTCAACCCCGCAACTGGTTGAATTATCGACTGCATTAGTCCCTTGGAATTGGAAGAATAAGACATCGATCAATTAGCGTGACAGTTGAAATTGAAACCATTTTGTCATCAAATTATCCACCCTAATTCATCGAATGTATAGCATCCTGGTTGAAATTAGTCCATTCGGTCATCAAATTATCCATAAAAATTTGTCGAATGGACTGTTAAACATATAGCATCCTGGTCGAAATTAGTACTGTGTAAAGGTCAAAATTTTGACCAATACTAACTTTTGTTTTTAAAAAAATGTGACACCATTTTCAATATATTCCTACTTTTAGTTGAATATATTGCTTGTCTATAATTAGTATGCATATATGAATCTATGAAGCTTTGATTTAGCTATTTTCTTCTATTTAGCACAATTAGATTGAACAAAGCATTTTCATTGAACTATATATTCACAGCCTCAAGAAAAATCAAACTGACTAAGAAAGCTTCATTTACCTACAGATTTGTGTGCTTGTCTGAGTTTGATATGCAGATCTACGTATAAAACTCAAACAAGCACACAAATCTGTAAGTAAATGTTGATTAAATATTTTATTTTTAATAGCATTTTAAAAGACTATTTAAATGTTTTGATAGTTTGATAAGAACAAAATTGGTATTCAGATATAAATTATTGAGCTTCTCTTTGTTTCGATAATAGTTTAACATTCTCTACTTAATAGGGCCAACCACGTGAAGGTGGAAGCTCATCTGGCCCCTCCTAGGAGCCTTTTATGACCCTTTAAAACATTTTAAGACCTCTAAGATGTATTCTTAGAGGTCGTAAAGGGTCATAAGGGGTCCTAGGATACAACAGCTGAGAAACATAAATGTAGGCATCATGGTCACAATGTTTTGGAAACATAACATAATTGAGTGGTATACCCAGAAGATGCAATGCAACCACTACTGTAGTTCTAAGTTGACATTGCGGGATCCAAAAACCAAAGATAAGGAATCTATATATGGTTTTTGGATCCATAGTGTTAACTTAGAATTGCAGAAGTAGTGGTTGTGTTGCATTTTCTGGGTATAGCATTCAATTATGTTGTGTCTCCAAACAATTGGGACCATGATGCCTACATTTATGTTTCTCAGCTGTTGTGATACCTACATTTATGTTTTGTAGTTGTCATGTTTATTTGCATGTTCTTTATGTTTGGCTTATCTCCCTCGCATCGAAAATAAGATTTTTCCCACTCTGAATCGAGAATGTGCATGCAACACAAGTAGAATATGCACAGATAGCAAGTGGAGTTGAAAAAACACAACATGTTTACATTTTTGCGATGGTCTATAACTTAAAATATGCAATTAAAGACCTCTATCAAAAATGCAACCCTGTTGTGTTTTTCAACTCCACCTGATATCCATGCATATTTTGGGAGATTGCATATTGAACTAGGATTCTCTTTCTACATTGCCTGAAACCAAGAGACTATCACAGTTAACATCTAAATGGCGCGTCTCATCATCACAACTAATCCACCTTAAACAATTGAATATGTTTTCTTGTATTAAATATTCATTAATCAAAATTTGAATAGAAAATGTATACAGTGAGTACTACAATTCACATTAGAATCAATGCCTCCATCGTGCTCGGCCGGTGCAGTATCAATATCTGCAGTCTGCATTCCAATGTAAATAATAGATTTAGATGACGATATCACAGAAATGCCTAATTCACAGTCCATCATTTGTTCTCTGAAACACTAAATTAGGGATTTCTATGATATCCTCATCTGTATCTATAGCTATTGCCTCTGTTGTTGCAAGTGCTTTTCCCCTATTTGATATTTATCTTTAGGTGTCCACACTTGTTCTGTTGGTTGTTGCTAGCTTCTCTTTGTTTTGAGAATAGTTTAACATTCTCTGAGAAACATAATTTTAGGCATTATGGTCACATTTTTTTGGAGACAATTTAATTGAGTGGTATACCCAAATAATGGAGAGAAACTTCTACACCTTCGTATCCAAGTTGTTATCCATCCCGCAGTGTCAACTTCGAATTGGAGGTGCAGAAATTGCTCTCCATGTAGGTATAAAACTCAATTATGTTGTCTCCAAAAAAATGTGACCATGATGCCTACAATTATGTTTTGAGAATAGTTTAATTAACATTCTCTACTTAACAGGGCCAACCACGTGAAGGTGGAAGCTCATCTGGCCCCTCCTAGGAGCCTCTTATGACCCTTTATGACATTTTAAGACCTCTAAGATGTATTCTTAGAGGTCGTAAATGGTCGTAAAGGGTCATAAGGGGTCTTAGGACACAATAATTGATAAACATAAATGTAGGCATCATGGTCACAATGTTTTGGAAACACAACATAATTGAGTGGTATACCCAGACGATGCAACACAACCACTACTCTTGTAGTTCTAAGTTGACACTGCGGGATCCAAAAACCAAAGATAAGGAATCTATATATGGTTTTTGGATCCACAGTGTCAACTTAGAACTGCAAGAGTAGTGGTTGTGTTGCATTTTATGGGTATAGCATTCAGTTATGTTGTGTCTCCAAACAATTGGGACCATGATGCCTAAATTTATGTTTCTTAGCTGTTGTGATACCTACATTTATGTTTTGTAGCTATCATGTTTATTTTCATGTTCTTTGTGTTTGGATTCTCTACCTCGCATCGAAAATAAGATTTTTCCCACTCTGAACTGAGAATGCACGTGCAACACAAGTAGAATATGCATGGACAACAGGTGGAGTTGAAAAAACACAACACGTTTACATTTTTGTGATGGTCTATAACTTAAAATATGCAATTAAAGACCTCTATCAAAAATGCAACCCTGTTGTGTGATGGGTGTGAAAATTGCTTTTGTTTTTGTATATTCTTTACAACTTCTGCCTTGTCTTAAGCCTGTCTAAACCCCTGTTTTGCCATTAATTATTAAGGAATATAATGCATTTGATAAAGTCTTAAGGTTTGAAATATTTCTTGAAAGAGTGGATGTTTAATGCATAAATATTGATATATTTTAATTCATTCTGCTACAGGAATTAAGGATGCGAGAATATGGAGTCGGCCATTTAGCTGGAAGAACAGTTTTGAAGTTGTCATTTTGTTATATTAAGCAAGTAGTTTTGAATGGCTCAGTTTTGGCCATATGTTATTTTAGCTAGACTATTTTGCAAATTGTTATGTATGGCCAGCAGTTGAAACAAACTATTATCCATGTTTAGGAAACAGGCCAGCGGCCATTCTAGTTAGTTATCAATATGGTTGAACATTTTAGGCTATATAAGTGAATGTGAATCAAAAGACATATAATCCATAATATATGAAAATACTCTGTTTATATTACCTCTGAAGTTTTAAGAAGTGCGGTTTTTTAGTAGCAGTTGGTGTTTAGAATATCTCTCACCTAGCGAACCAGAGGAGGGCCCCCTCTTGGGAAACTTGGTGAGATTACTATAGTTTTCTTTGTGAGTATTTCAGTATTATCAATTTCATGTGTTCTTTTCAAAATTGATTGTGTGCATTTGTAAGAAGTTTTCCATATATATATGTTTACTAATCGAATCTATACAAAGCTTGTTGATTAATCACGGATTCAATTGTTTGATGAGTAATTGGTTGCGACAGTTTTATAAAGAAATTGTTTGTTATATATCATTGTTCTGTTAACACATAAATCTATTACATAATACTGTCTGTTGTATTCTTCCTACCACCTCCATTCAGTTATTAAACCTTGGTACTCATAATATCATTTGTTGTATTACTCTTACCGCATCCATTCAGTTATTGAACCGTAATACTCATAATATCCACAACTTCCTGTCTCCATTCATAATACTCTCTGTCACCACTTATCATACTTCCTGTCGCACTCTGTATTTAGAACTAGCCTGTTGAAAACAACCTCCTGTCGCAATATAAGCAGATTACAATTCTTAAATAAACCAACTTTTAATCAGACAAATACTTTGCAATAAGCATTCATAAGAACATTTAGATTAATTGTTTAGAGGAGTGTGATTAATTGTTTATAAGTGTGTTAGCAATATTCATAACATTCCTAAGTACATTGTTTAAAGGTGTGAACTTTCGATTATAATCTATTTGCAGAAGTAATCTTAGATGTGTAGTAATTTGGACAATTCAATTTATTAGCAAGTAGTAAGTTGCATTCATAAACCTCTTGATTTATTATTTTCACCCCTTGAGAAAATAGCTGTGATATCTCTCGCAAGTCTACAATTCTTGAATTGACATTCTTAGGGTAATTTCGATTCAACTATATCCATATAAAGGCCATCCAATTGAACCTTAGTTTTACCCAACATTTTTGGCACCGTTGCCGGGGAGAGATATTAAAGGCGTGAAACTATAATAGGTCAAGATAGGAACAGTGAGCCCTTGAGAAGTCTTGAGCAATTGTCGACCTTGTTGAAGCTAGTACCTTTGGTTTCCACTGCAGTAAATCATTTAGGTGCATGAATAGACCTAGAGATAGTCAAGGCAGGTTTGTTAAGAAAGAAGTAGTAGGTAGTTCAAAAATTCAAAAATCACAAAAAGAGAAGAGGTCATTGAATAACAAACCTAAATCAAACGAAGAAGCCAATTTATAGCCACCTTCACAGTCAGACTTCCCTACTACATCCTCTGAAATCTTTCAACAATTCAAAGACTCATACGACACTAGGTGTACTAAACCTCAGGATCTACTAGAGAAACCTTTTACAACACATTACACACCTTGGGCAACACAAGTTTTAGGGGAAATCATGGGTGATAATGCAGGAAATGTGGGGGAAGGAAATAATGCTGGTAATGTCATTGTCCAACACAATATGACCTTTGAATTTCCCATTTGACCTCCTGAGGATAATGCCCCTATGAAAAATATCCCTCACTCAGCACTTCCTATATTTAGAGGGTCAACCTCTGAGGATCCCGATATGTTTCTATTTGAATTTAATGTCCTTTGTAATAGCTATGATTACCAAAATGATGCACAAAAATTAAAGCTATTCCCAGCCACATTGAAAGATGTTGCATTACAATGGTTTATGAGTCTTAGGGACATTAGAACATGGGATCAAATGAAAGAATCTTTTCTGAAAAAATACCAGGAGTATTGTAAGACTAATGAAGTATGGGATGAAATCTTTCACATGACTCAACGGGAAGATGAGTCAGTTGAAGATTTCTTGGAGCGTTTTGCCTTTAGGTTACAATGCTCAAGACGCCCTGATTTAACTGTAGACACTATCAAAATGCTCTTTCTAAGAGGGATTCATGATGAAACCATGGATGCCTTAAATTTGATTGGTAAAGATGATATTTCTAAAATGCCCTTCAATGATATTTGTGACATATGCAGGAACTATTCGCGATCTCATAGATCTATTTGTGGACCTTCAAGTAAGTTTTCCACCATGGGTAATGCATCAAGTATCTCCAAGTGAGAAATTGGTAACTTACTTGAAGACCTTAAAACTGATTTATTAAATCACATGGGCAAGCAAATTGACACTTTATATACTCGCAAGAAACAAGAAGAAGCTGAAAAAGCCTTGGCAGTATATTGCCCAACTTGTCCTAAGAAGCATGGACCAGAAGACTGCCCTTATAATCGGACTCATGTCGCATCCCTTGAGGAAGCTAGCAAGACTTCAACACTACTCCCATTTCCTGAAGGGATTGTTTCTATGGAGTATACTGAAGAACCAGTTTACTATATGGCTCCACGATGCCCGTTTCCACCTAGAGGGTTTTCTAATGAACATTTTTCTGGACCATTTCAGTAATTTTCTAACCAAAGTCCATGGTATGGTGGTTGGCAACAACTTCAGTCCTATTCTCAATGGCCCCAAACTTTTCAACCTAGTACACAACCGTGGCATCAGGCATGGAGGCCACATGCGCCACAATTTTTGTATCCACCTCCACAACCTTATACACCACCTTATTTTCCACAACAATCCTTTCAACCACCACCAATGATAAGTCCCTATCAACAACCTCAATAATTTCTTCCTCCACTACCTTCATCTTCTTCAAGTCCACCTTTAAATTGACCACAACCACCTAGATCCACATCTATGCCAACTCAACCGAATCCAAATCCCAACAACAAACCTCCTCAACCCGTATATAATAATGATGTGGAAAATTACCCTACTTATCCAATCAATGCAATCGAACTGGAAGGAGTTTAGTTAAGGTCAGGAAAGGCTCTCCAAGGGCCAAATATCATAGAAATTAAAGAAGAAGATAAGGAGGACATTCCAAAGGAACCTCCCTTTCCTCCACCCTTTCCTGAACGCTTGCTTTCTAAACTGTACCAAAGGAACCCACACAAACTGAGTTTGATTTTATGAATGAACTCAGGAATGTTAACATCAAAATTCCTCTTTTGCAGGCTCTTAAGGATATTCCAGTATACAATAAAATAGTACGCGAGCTATGCACCCGACGATAGAAAAAGGAGGATCCAAAGACTGTTCAAGTTATTGGACAGTTAGCTGAATTGATGTTGGGGAATATAACCATTCCAAAATATGCAGATCCTAGTAGCCCTATTATACAGGTAAGTATCGGTACAATTGTTATTCCTAACACACTTGTAGATCTAGGTGCTGCTATAAATGTGATGACCAATGAAACAAAAATCAAATTATCTTTGGATGGACTTAGACCTACTCCTACAGTGCTTCAGATGGCTGATCGATCCTTAGTTAAACCAAAGGGGGTTATAGAAGATGTTGTTCTTTCCATTGATAGTTGGGATTATCCAACCGATTTTATGATTTTGCAACCAAAAGATAAGTTGGGGGGATATCCTTTAATTCTAGGGAGACCCTGGTTAGCAGCTGCCAATGCTCACATCAATTGTCAGTCGGGTAATATGGTTATTTCCAATGGAGAGAAAACAAAACAATTGACCTTATATCCCCCTACTCACCCCTTGTTGGACACAGAAGATCCTGCATGGATTGATAGTGATCTAGAAGATTCAGTACCAATCCTTGCCATCAAGCAAGTCCATCACCTTGAGGAGCCTACCGAGGACACCATTTTGCTAAACTTTCTTCAGAATAGGTATGAGTCCAATGATATCTTAGAAACTATGGTTTTTCCTTCTCATACAACTATTGATTGTCCTTTTGGGAATTTTCCCCTTATTAGCAATCCTCAATCTATCAAACACTTTTTCATCTTACATCAGCTTTTGCCACATCAATGTTTGTATAGTCCATTATTATCTTTAGATAAACCAGGAACATCAGCAGAACTCATTCTTAATGCTCCTACACCTTCAGAACCTATGGAGATTTTATCAGAACATACCCTCAATATTAACCCACAGTTGACACCAACTCAAGTCAAAGATCTCATAGGTGTGCTTAAAGAACATAAAGATGCATTTGCATGGGCATATCAAGATATGTGAGGTATCCATCCAAACACTTGTATGCATCACATTTACATAGAAGAAGGAAGTCACCCCATTCGACAACCACAACAAAGACTTAATCCTGCTTTACGTGACATAGTTAAGGAAGAGCTTCAAAAATTATTGAATGTTGGTTTTATATATCCTATCTCAGATAGCAGGTGGGTATCTCCTTTGGTTGTTGTTCCAAAGAAAAATGGTAAGTGGCATATTTGTGTTGATTATAGAGCTTTAAATAAGGCTACTAAAAAGGATCACTTTCCATTGCCCTTTATTGATCAAGTTTTGGATGCTCTTGCAGGGAAATGATTCTTCTCTTTCTTGGATGGATTCAGCGGGTACAATCAAATCTGCATTGCCCCGGAAGATTGGGATAAGACCACTTTCACTTGTCCATGGGGAACTTTTGCATACAATGTTCTTCCTTTTGGATTATGTAATGCCCCTGCTACATTTCAACGGGCAGTATTAAGCATCTTTGCTGATCTAGTTAATGATTGTGTAGAAGTTTATGTGGATGATTGTACTATTCATGGGAATACTTTTGAAGAAGCCAGAGATAATTTGAAGAGAGTTCTTAAAAGATGTATTGACACTAACCTATCACTGAGCCATGAGAAGTTTCATATGTTAATGACTGAAGGAATTGTCTTAGGCCACCTTATCTCCTCAAAAGGTATCCAAGTTGATCCCAAAAAGGTCCAAATAATCCAAGACCTCCCTATACCTTCAACTCAAAAAGATGTTAGGAGTTTCCTTGGTCATGCTGGATATTACAGGAAATTTATTGAAAACTTTAGTAAGATTGTTTCTCCTTTATTTGCTTTGTTAGGCAAAAATGTTGTTTTCACTTGGACTCCTGAGTGTCAAGAAGCTTTCGAGACTATTAAGAAAAAACTTGTGACTACTCCCGTCCTTAGAGGCCCTAATTGCGAATTACCGTTCCATATTCACACTGATGCTTCTGATTTTTCAATGGGAGCAGTACTCAAACAAAAAGAAGACAATCTATTCTATTCCATTTACTACGTCAGCAAGAACTTCGTTGGTGCCGAGGTAAACTATACGGTAACTGAAAAAGAATTTTTAGCTATTGTTTATGCTATTAATAAATTTTGGCATTATATTACTGGTTATAAAGTGTTTGTTCATACTGATCATTCAATAATTTGATTTCTAATGAGTAAACCTGTGGTAACTGGTAGAGTTATTAGATGGTTACTTTTATTACAAGAATTTGATGTCACTATACTTGATAAGCCTGGTCGAGAAAATGTGGTTGTAGATTTCTTGTCTCGGTTACAACAATCAGATGGTGAATCTGTTCCTGTTGATGATATGTTTCCTGACGAACACCTCTTTTCCATTTCCACCAAGAGTCTGTGGTATGCTGACATTGCCAACTATTTGGTTACATGCAAGTTTCCAGTGCACTTTTCTCCTCGAGAACGTCAGAAGTTGGTAAGCCTGAGTGGACAGTATACATGGATCAATGGTCTTCTCTTTCATACTGGCATTGATAACATTATGCATCGGTGTGTCCCTGAAGAGGATGTCTTTGATATTCTCCACGCCTGCCATACTGAACCTTGTGGAGGACACTTTGCTACTCA